>LZPO01027848.1:61385-73492 GCA_001675575.1 Neotoma lepida | reverse complement strand
TTGGTGTTTCACTGTTTTACACCCTGTTAGTAACAGTTGGGGTTGTGTCAAGCTTGTCTACACCTTGTAATACCACTGCCTTTCCCTCCTTTATGTAAGTTTGCCTTGTTTGTTTCTGGGGGCGTTCCATTGGTAAGAAAGCCACATTTTGAGTTCTGCATGCTGGTTTCTTGCATTGTTTGAGTTTTCAGAGGTGAGAAGGGCAACACTTGTGTTAAGCGCTCAACAGCTTCCCTAATATTCTAAAATTGTAGAAATGTAAAAAATAAAAACAAATAAAAAGCAGTATACCACACGTGCCACTCTGAAAATGCATAGCTATCATTTCCAGGAATCTGTTCTACTGGCCTGTCTTAGTTCTCCAGCCAGAAAGAATAAAGTTTATGGTATTTCACCCTGGTTGTTGACATAGAAAGCCATAATCATATTTTAATTGAACTCATGTCCAAATTGAATTTTTCTGCTTCTATTTTGCTAGTATCCCAGACTCCATTATGATGACAGTAGGGGAATCCAGATCCCAATTCCTCATTCTTTTCTCTGGCTCCATGGCATAACTCACTGGTGATCTGGAAGGCTTTGCTGCTGTTTGAAGGGAGTAGGAACGTGCTTAAAAGGTGTTAAGCAGGATTCTCTACTGAAGGCAAGGATGTGTCAACTCGTATCTGTTTATCTGTTCTTTAAAAACATACAGACAACACAACTACACCCAAACCATGCATTCTTGGGACTATTCATTGTGGAATACTATGCTACGTTCATTTATATGAACTGCACTCCTGGAGTGTGTGTGTGCTGTCTCTTATACACATCTAGATGTGTATAAGAGACAGCTCAGTCTGAGATCCTGGCTGAGGGGGTGAGAACAGGGGTTAAGCTGGAACCTGTCTTAATCTGGCCTAGGTCCCAGTTTTCCTATGCTACTCCATAGCTGTGTCAATACCCACACAATGTACTGTAGTGCTTGGGGGGCATTAACCTCACATGCTCATTGGGTTTTCATATTTATTATTGTTTGTTTAGATTCTGCTGCATCCTGCGCTGTGAAGGGCAGGTATGGTCCTCATTTAACAGAAAGCAAACTCCACCGCTTTGATGTTAATTGCTAGTGACACACTGGAAGAATCCTACCCAGACACAAGTGATGAGGGATCTTCTGGTTCTTTCTCTGAATGAACTCCCTACATGCTTTGCCAAGGCCATAGGATTAATGTGCACTGTGGACTCTCTGTGAGAATCANGAGAGAGAGAGAGAGAGAGAGAGAGAGAGAGAGAGAGAGAGTGTGTGTGTGTGTGTGTGTGTGTGTGTGTACCTGGGAACATGATTGTGATCTCTGGGTCCAAATACAGTGGGTTGGAAGTCAGAAACATGAGGACAAATAGGATCTGCGTCCAGCCCTTGCTAGGAAGTCACTTCTCACATTTCCCCCCTGTAAAATGAAGCATTGGCTGCCCACTGGAAAATATATGGCAGCTTTTAGAAAACACAGAAGCATAGGCTGCAAAGAACACAATGAAATCAGAACCTCTAGGGTGACCTTTCCTTTCCTACTTTTGTAATATCCCAAAGGTGACTCTAATGAGTGTTCAGAGCTGAGAACTGCCAGGTCAGATATCTCTATGAAGCCATTTTACTCTAAAAATCCCGTGATCTGTCCTATGCTGCCACTGTGCTTTGTGCATGGAAGCCTAAGGCATAGAGAGGGCGTGTGAGCTCTTGTTATTACTTCTATGGTTTTTAGCATGAACATCATTAGTGTGGAAGATATTTCTCTGTGGATATGCAAATCAATGCAAATGAGTACTTTGCCATTGAAGACTTCGCAAATTGCAATGCAAAATTGTTTTAGGTAAATAACCCTAGTCTGAGTGACAGTATTCTGTGTTTTGTTACTAAGGATATTAGCCAAAATATACGAAGACTATAAAAATACTACAAATTATTACAACTATTTTATGATACCTTAGCATGTTTTGGAGANTTCATATGCATTATTTCATTGGAGCCATTTGAGGAGGAACTCAAGATAGATCTGGACAGGACTGAGTGGGAAGGTGGTGTTTCTTCAATAAACTTAAGTGATGGGTTTATTCAGTGTCTAAATGTAACAGGCCTGGGTAGGTTAGGAGCTACCCACAACCACATAGCTAGTTAGATCTGGGTTCCAGATTGTCACATAGGCAGCTTGGCTCTGTTCTGTAATCTGAGCTACCCTCTCTACCTAGCTGTGTTCTTCTAAGCAAGCTGTTCAACTTTTTTGAACCTCAACTTCCTTTTCTCCAAAATGGGAATAATACATTTTATCTGATAGCTGGTGATCATGGTATAAAGGCTGTAGTAGAAGCTGGCATACAGANGAAATTCACCAGATGGCACAGNAGCTGTGATGATGACAAGGTGATTGTGTGACACCAATGAAAGAGGTGCCAGTGGTGATGACATTGATGGTGGTTGTGATGACAACCATGATGATGATGATGACAGTGAGGATTATGATGATGATGGAGACATTGGTGATTATGATGNTATTAATGATGGTGGTTGTGATAGTGACAACAATGATGATAATCAGTTACAATTATGATGAGAGTGACAACAGTGATGGAGAATGATGAAGAGGAAGATAGTGATGGTGGTGATGATACCAAATCTATGGTTATGATGCTGATAGAAACACTGCTAGTGATGATGGTAGTCATGATGATGATGATTTCAATGACAATAATGATAAAGATGACATTGATGGTTGTGAATAATGACAATAACCATATGGTGACGAGGATGACAGTGGTGATAATAGCTACACTGATGGCTATGATGAGGATGGTGACAGTGATGGTTAATGGTGATGACAAGGATGACAGTTAAGACAATGTTGTTGATGAAAATAAGGTCTTGTGGGTGATGACCGTGGTGATGGGAGTAGGAATGAAGAAAGGGAAGATGGATCTAGGGGATCATGTCCCATTTCACCTCTTAAACCACTGGTTCTATANTTGCATATTACAAGGCTGGGTCTATTTAGTATTACCCAGCTGACTGGATCCACAGAGGGAGCTTGTAAAACTACAGAGCCCCATCCCCTCTTCTAGATTGACCATGTCCATATNTTCTTTTGGATTCTTGGGGGTTTANAACTCTCAAATATGTAGCAAAATTGGGAAAGCATGAAATNTGTGATTCTAAACACTTTAGATCNAATAGCCTGTGATGATAANTTCAATCATTGTCCAGATGATCACTGTGGATAGAACTGGTCACTAGAGCTCAGTGAAGTGAACAATACACTGCTGTGTTGGACTATTNTAGCCATTGCTATTGCTGATATTTCTTTTCAGTCAATCTGAGATTCATGCANACTTGCCTCTTGGGACCCAGGTACCACCCTTAAACTCATCCTTCAGCTTCCTGNGTCCCATATTTGTTGTAGGCAGCTCGGAGTCTCTTGACTGTATATGCTGTCAATTTTTCTGTGCTTGAAAGCACTCAGGCCATGTGTGTGGATTTTACATAAGAAACACAGGCCAGAGCAGAAAGGATATTTTTTTTTTCTGAAGATTTCCTTTTGGAATCTTCTCTCAAAAGTAATCCAGGAGCCATTCTCTGTTTGTGTACGTTTTTAGCCAGTCTTACTGACAGAAGGTGGGTGAAACGTTTCTTTTTATCAATGTCAGATTATGCNTCACTAAGTGAAATTTGAGAACTGGTTCATGCATGGACTGTCCCCCAGGGACCAGCCATGACAGAACCAGATGTTCTCAGCCAACTATATCACTGTGATTGTGTGCCTGCTGACTCACAGATTTCCATCGACAGACAGCTACATTCATGGTGACCCTCTCTTTGAGGAGGAGACAGCCTCATAGGAGAGTGATTTGAACTAATAGTCTAGAATGAGAGTCATGTCTTGGTCATTAGAGGAAGTCACCTGCCCTCGAGGAGACCATCAGGCAGATTAGACTTTTTATAATTTAAGACTTTTACTTCAAGGCTGTGCTATTTTTTATATGACATTTGGACCTAGCCCATGGAGGATGCTGTGGGAAAGGGATGCTAAGACAGTGTGGGTGAAGAGTGTTGAAATAGTAGGGAGGGATTGAAAGGGCAGGGCCAGCCTAGAGCTGACCTCCTCTCCTGTGACCTTTGAAGGCTGTTCAGCCCAGGACAGGAAGTGGCTGTATGTCAATAGGAAGTTGTTCTATGCATGCTGTTCCCTTTATTCATGTGTTTGTGTGTTCATACATGCATGTATTTATGTGCATACTATATGTACCTTGAGCAGGTCATCCTACTATCAGGGGTCTTTTGAAAATCCAAGNTTTTGGCTGCACTTCTTGTCAGTTAATCAGAATTTTGGGATAAGGCTGGGCACTGCTATTTCTAGGACCCACAACTGTTCCCATAGGCAGCCTGGTGAGCAACATGAACTGGGGTCCTACATTCTCTGGGATGGATCAGGATTATGTGCAGCTTCTCATGGACCTTGGATCTCAGGGCTTAGCCCAGTTTCCTGAATGCTTCTCTGTGACAGGACTACTGAGAACTACCATGCATTGAGGGAAAGAGCATTCACTGTGGTGTTGGGTCAAAGAAGGCAAAGGGTGTGCACAAGCCGTAGCGTGGTGATATCCACTGAAGAGATATTTGATAGTTTGTTNTGCTGTCTGTTGAGGGCTGCATTGCCCTAAACCCTGGTGTAAGGAACCATGAAAATGCACAGGAGACATGGAAATAACTTTCCTTAGAGTGCTTTCATTCTCATTTTTTTTCAACAACATCTTCAAACTCCAANCTTTTAAAATGGAAGAAGAAACATAAAAATCCATCTATGGAGACTTCTAGAGAAACAAAAAAACCATTTGAGTAGACAGCAGCTGAGACACAGGTGTGAAGCTCTAGCCTAGCAAAGAAGTTTAAGAGATAATGATGGGCTGCAGAGGAGGCTCAGCATCCCCAAAACACAGATCTGAGGCTTGGGACCACTGTCTTTTCTGTTCTGTGGTGGTGCTGAGCATCTGTGTGCATCACTTCTCACTTTTGTGCTCAGGGTGAGCAGGCTTTCTTGGGCTGAAGCCAGTGACATCCACCTTACATGTTCAGGTAGCTCATGAAGTCATGATCTTTCTAGTGGCTTCCTTTTCTTCCTGTTTTGGCCCTGCCATCTCTGGACTTCACACAGACCCTNTGTCTGTCAAGCTGCCTTAGTCACCTGGATCCTCTTTCTACAAGCACTGTTGGGTAGACCTACGTCAGGTGGGGAGGGATCTTGGGCTGCAGCAATAGGAAGCGGCAGCCGTGATGAGCTGCAGGGGACTGGTGTGGAACAGGTGTCCAGTGTTACCAGATGGCAGGCTGAAGACCGAGCTTCTCATGCCTGCACCTGGAGCAGT
The DNA here is from genome assembly GCA_001675575.1 of Neotoma lepida. Classification (NCBI taxonomy): domain Eukaryota; kingdom Metazoa; phylum Chordata; class Mammalia; order Rodentia; family Cricetidae; genus Neotoma; species Neotoma lepida. The sequence goes on along the minus strand of LZPO01027848.1, from coordinate 68,101 downwards.
GCAGTCACTTGACATAGGTGGTGGGAGGTGGACCTTGCNCCACAAGAAAATGAAAGTGGCTTATAAATTCTCAGAGTGTTGCCTGTCAGTCATAAGAGGAACCATTCTTGGTTATTNGCCTTGATGTGGAGGCCCATAAACACAGTGCTCCTGGATTTAAGGTATCACATGACAACTCCCTTTGTGANAATTTGATTTCATTTCTGCACATTTTCTTGATAGTGTGAATGGTGTGGNGAGACAGCTGGATGTTTGTAATGGGCATCCAATAAATTAGATGGAAAGCCACACAAATATGCCTCTTGTCACAAGTACGTAAATGTGGTAAATAGATTAGTAATTACTAAAAATCAAACAGTGTAGCACATGCATATATATCCAGAAATTATGGGATAAAGGCAGGAAGACCAGGGTTTAAGGCCATCCCTGACTACAAGGCCAGCCCAGAATATACAAAACTTTGTCTTTAAAAAAAAAACAACCAAAAAAGCAATTTGGTTTGATATTATCCTGTTCTCAGGATTTTATCAATTCTTTAGCAATAATATATTAATATATATAATATATAAGAGTAATATATATATACATATATTTTAATAAAAGGACTCTTTGGTTTTCTCCTTTGTTCGTATCCATTCTGAACAGGTGCCATGCACTGCACATGNAGCTGCTGTGTTCCTACACCTGCTGGCAGGTGTCTGCTCAGANTGTTGGCAGCTCATGTGCTATCACGGTGGCTGTTGTGCTCACCATAGTTCTGATGTTTCAGGGAACAAACAGCGATGCTGANAGGCAAGGTACAGAACATAGTGTTTCATGAAGGTTTTGTTTATTTTTTTCCATTTAAAANGCAATCATTTTTGTTAGCGGAAATCAGGAATTGAAAAGAAACAGAAGTGATCGGCAGTCTCGTCATCCTCTTCATTCACTGCTTATGGTCTTTTTCTAGCGTTTTCCTACCCTTGGATGTGTTTCATGCACTTATAAGCACACATTTGTCACAATTCTCCATTTAAATTATGGGATTATTTTCCCATGAATNCCATGCTCTTCTAAAAATTAAAAATAAGTTAAATAGTTTTGTTTCCTGAAGTTAACATNAAAATCATAACNGCCTCTCAGGAAAAAATTNCATTCATTTATTCATTCCCTGTTGCTGTGATAAAATGCTCTGATTACAGCNNTTTGAGGGAGGAAGGATTTGTTTCTATCCACAGTTCAAGGTGCAGTCCATCACGGTGGAGGAGTCGGGCAGAGGGGCTTGAAGCAGCTGGTCATACCACATCCAAAACCAGGAAGAAGGGAGCAACGGGTGTTTGCTTAGCTCCCTTCTTCTAGTTTATATAATTCAGGATCCCAGCCAGGGAATGGTAACGGTGCCGCCCACAGAGGGCTAGTCTTCTCACCTCAAGTAATGAAATCAAGCTATCTCCCCCTAGCGTTCCCAGAGCCCCATATCCCAGGTGATTCTAGATTCTGTCAAGTTGGCAATTAACAGTGTTGTACTCAGGAACTATTTTTATTTTCTAGCGTGACAGGTAAGGTTTTATTTTCACTGTAAATGTGAAACAATAAAGATGGAGGTGGACAGTATTAAGCTACCAGATGCAAAAGTCATGACCGGTTTTTGAGGAGACTTTTGATGAAATGCTGCCAGTTCCAGGTGCCATGGTTGGTGCTGGAATTCAAGTGTGTTGTTCTCTAAAGAGGCAGGATGGGGTGGTCAGTTCAGCTCAGATTGAAAACACTGCCATCCACCCTTCCAAGTGGGCTGAGGAGGATGATGGGAGAGAGAGAGCAGTTTCTGGCTTTGAGGTGGAGATGACAAGCTTTTATTCTTGCCCTATGAATGCGACTTTTTTTTTTTAACTTGCCCTGGCTTCTTTCTCAGAGATCTTACTGCATTGTGTCTTTCTAAAAATACATATTTTATTTTATGTGTATGGATATTTGTCTGCATTTATTTATGTCCACCACATGCACACAGTGCCCATGAAGGCCAGAAGATGGCATGCGATCTTCTGTTGCTGGGAATAGAGGCTGGGTCCTTTGGAAGAGCAGCCAGTGCTCTTAACTGTTGAACTTCTCTCCAGTCCCTGCCTTATGACTTTGCCCTATGTCCAGGGCCTTATTCCCATGGCTTCCTGTGTCCCTGTGGATCTCTCCTAGGGTGGGTAGGTCTCCTGTTTGTCCCTGAAATAGGCCCAGAATGTCAGAGGTGTCTGGTGGGCTTAGCCTATCCACTGCACTGAGCTGAATGTGGAGCTCCGTCCACCACTGCACACAGACAGGCCTCTGTGGCCACTAAGTGGGCTGGCTCTCTTAAGAAATGTGGCCAAATTATAGGGTTGGAGAGAAATCTGGTGCCAGGAAAACTCCCAAGAATCCACAAGGATGACCCCAGCTAAGACTCCAAGCAATAGTGGAGAGGGTGCCTGAACTGGCCTTCCCCTGTAATCAGATTGGTGACTATCCTAATTATCATCATAGAACCTTCATCCAGTAACTGATGGAAGCAAATGAAGAGATCCACAGCCAAGTACTGGGCTGAGCTCTGGGAGTCCTGTTAAAGAGAGGGAGGAGGGATTATATGAGCAAGTGGGGTCAAGGTCATGTCAGGGAAGCCCACAGAGACAGCTGACCCAAGTTTGTGGGAGCTCACGGACTCTAGACTGACAGTTAGGGAGCCTGCATGGGACCAACCTAGGCAATCTGCATGTGAGTGACAGTTGTGTAGCTTGGTCTGTTTGTGGGGCCCCTAGGAGTTGGGACCAGGATCTGTCCCTGGCACATGAGCTGGCTTTTTGGAACCTATTCCTTATGGTGGGATGCCTCGTTCAGCCTTGATGCAGGGGGGAGGAGCTTGGTCCTGCCTCAACTTGATATGCCATGCTTTGTTGACTCCCATGGGAGGCCTTACCCTTTCTGAGGAGTGGATGGGAGAGTAGAAAGGAGGTAGGAGAAGTGAACAGGAGGAGAGAAGGGAGGGGAAACTATAGTTGGTATGTAAAATAAAAAAAAAAGACAGAAAAAGAAATGTGGCTGAGCTTCCCGCTGGACCTGAGAGGGTGGAGAATAAGAGACTCCTGAGCTATTTCCTTCCATGGTGCTCAGCAGTGTTTGAGTAAGGGCCCTATTGGAGAGCTACACATAATCAAGCCACAGGGATACACAGCGTGGTTTAAGGCCTGCCAAGGCCTCATTGGCACTTTAGCAGACTGTGGCCTCAGGGAGAGGATGGAGACAATGAAGACTGTCTTAAAGAGCTTAGTTATGGGTACATGTTCTGCTCCTCTGCTTTGGTGCCAGAACCAAGGGAAAGACTTTTAGGGATGAGATGAGTCAAAGCCTCTTCCATCTTTCATGCACACTACTCTGCTCACTCAGCCATCACTGTGCATGTCAGAGGACAGGATCAAGAGAAAAGGAGAAGAACACTGAGAGGAATGCAGAGGGGATGACAATGTGGAATTGTTGTACCTTGATCCAGGATAACGCTGACCAATACATTTCAGAAGTAGCTAAGAAGTGGAGAATTGCAGAGAACTATTGGCAGGAAGGACCATGGGGACATTCTAATAGTGAAAATGTTCTATCTGCGATGAGGGCTACACCACTGGCTCTGAGAGCAGGATGAGCAGAGGAAGAGCAGGGAGAGGGAGGTAGGTGGGAACTACAGATCAAAAAGAGGGGATGGAAGGAAGGTCTGACCTGCAGGAATGAAAGCACACAGAGGAAAGGAGAGCAAGTGAGCAGGTGCCTGCGGGGGGACATTTGAATCATGAAGACTAACAGGTGTTCACATTATCAAACAAAAATTCAGGACATGCTAGGAATTCCAAAAAGCAAACAGTCCTAGAAACATGATAGTGAAATTATTGGGGAGAAGACAAATAACCCAAGGATCAGAAGTAAGACAGTGGGATTTCTGTTATATATATTAACCTTGCCTCCCTTTTCAGCCGCATCCTTCATTACAGCTGGTGCTCCCTCTGCTGCTTGCTCTGGGTCAGAGGCCACTTGTCTTCCCTGGCAGGATGAGGCTGTGATGAAGGTTTGCTGTCTGCCAAGCCCCAGCTCTTTTGATATTATTGAAGACAGGAGGGCTGGCCATGAGGACGAGGGTGCCCTGAGGAAGCTGAGCGTGTTACTGAGTACTGATCACAGCCAGCTTTTACACACTTAAGAAGTAACCCTCCAAATGAGTCCAATCTGTGCCTGCTGACATCACCTACAAAACACTCATGAGGTAGCCTCACAACTGAGCCCATGTCCGTTGACCCCAGCTTTTATACAAGGTGAAGGATTCCTTTGATTATTGCTCAGCCACTGAGTTTCTTAAGCAGTTGACACCTCTTGAGAGATGTCAGTGACCAGAAGATAATGTACTCATATCTTCAAAGTGCTAAAAGAAAGAAAAACTGTCAAGCTAGAATTCTGTACCCAGAGAAACATCCCCCTGTAAATAAAGTGAAATAATGACTTTTATGGNCCATTAATAAAATTAAAGGCCAGCGAGATGGCTCAGCATATAAAGATACTTGCCCTAAGCTTGATGACCTGAGTTTAATTTCTGGGTCCTTCTACATGGCAGAAGCAGAGAGTCAATTGACAAAAGTTGTCCTCTGACTACACATGTGTCATGGTATATGCATACCCCACATATAAACATACATACACATTCACACACCATACACACACACACACACACACACACACACACACACACACACAAAACTATCCCAATGTAATTTTTTTAAGATAGAAAATTGAGAGGACTTAATGCCAGCTGGTTAGTCTGAACATATGCTAAAAGGTGTTTTATCGGTAGAAAGTCTTTGTCCCCTGTGAGGACAGAAGAGAATGTGCCCAGGAGCCACCCAGAGCTCTTCCACCATCAGTGTGCAGATGCAAAGGCAACCTCAGAATGATGCGAAGGCTAGGATCCCAGCCAGATAGGGATGCCTGACTTACTGATGAGACCTGCTTTCTCCAAATGAGTCCACATGTCAGTAGCCACAATTCAGTGTGTACAAAACTTCTCTCAAAATCAAGTGGACTCAAGTCCATGTTGAAAACCAAATGTGAGACCAAAGAGAAAAGTCAAGAAGTGAAGTGTGTGCAGGGAGCAGGCTTCCATGACTTGTGCTGCCTTGCCGTGGTACATTCAAACAAGAGGAGGAGACAGACAGATTGAAGGAAAGAATAGAAATCCCAGAAATAGACCCAAATGCATATGGGGATTTGGTGCATGATAATGATGGCATTTTAAATCAGTGGGGAAAGATATATTATTCAGTAGTGATTTGGGGACAACTGGCCAGACATTTGGAAAATATATAGCTGGATCTCTCCCAAGCTTCTTCCCCCAAAATAAAGTCCAGATGGCTCAAAGACTTAAAAATATAATGGAATTTTACAAGTACTACAAGCAAACTTGGGGGAATTTTTAATAATTTCAAGGGGGAACTAGTTTTTTTTTAAAGCAAGACATAAAACTCAATGTATTAGTTACTTTTCTAATTGCTGCAACAAACTATCTGGCAAACACAAGGAAGAAGGGTTTCTTCTTTTTGCCTCATGGTTAGAGGTTAGTCCGTCATGGGGAAGGCGTGACAGCAGAGTCATGAGGTGGCTGGCCACACTGAACCTGAAGCTGGGAAGAACAGATGAATGCTAGGGATGCACTCACTGTCTTCTCTTTATGCAGTATGGGGTCCCAGCTCATGGAATGAGGCTTCCCACATCTGGGGTGAGTCATCCCACATCAATGAACCTAACGTAGAAAACTCACAGACACACCCAGAGTCCTCTTTCTGAGATGATTCTAGATATTGTCAAGTTGGCCATCAAGATTAATCCCAATATCTCAATACCTAGGAAAATGTACATTCATATAGTCAATTCAACAGCCCCATTGCTTGGAAATCATGTGCTCATGTCCAATATATGTTAAATAATCAAATCTTAAATGATTTTTTTATAATGTTGTCAGAGATAACCAGGAGTGTCCTGAACCTTGGAGTGTGGCTTGTCCTGAAGGAGTCACATCAGAAAAATAAAATGGGACTTGACTTTTTTTTTTAATCTGAGAGATTAATTCTTTTTGAATTTTAGAGGAGACATCCCCAGACCTAACTCCAGATGTGCAGCTCATGCACCAGCCTTGCCTGATAAGTGTAGCTTTTACCCCTCATCAAAGAGGTTTCTCTTTGTAGCAGATGGAGAGCATTACAGGAATATGTAACTGGTCAAAATGCAGAGAACAACTGCGTGTGGGGTGCTAATCCCCAACTGATACTCCAACAATGCAACCCCTACACCAAGGACTCAGGGGACATCTTGGAAGAAAGAGTGGAAAGATTTTTAAGAGCCAGAGGACCAGGAAGTCTGCTGTAGATAATAACTTCTGGATATAACAGGGAAGTGACACTCATGGATTTTCAACAATATAATTGACTAAGCAAGACCTGCACAATGACAACACCATGTTGACATGCCAGCATGGATAGGAGCAATATCACAAGGCTCCACCTTTAAATGAGGTCTAGAGGCTATCAATAGCTACTGAGAGAGAAAATCAGTCTGTGCTAATGATGGGCCTGCTGGTGCATTATCCAATCCCAAATGGTTAGTCCCAAACACATATACATATGAGCAGCACTAAATGGACTCAGTAGGTTTTGTGTGTGCGTGTGTGTGTGTGTGTGTGTGTG
>LZPO01027848.1:47087-61310 GCA_001675575.1 Neotoma lepida | reverse complement strand
AGAGAGAGAATGAATAATCATTTGGGAAGCACTGTTCCTCTGAGTTATATCCCCGGCAAGTGGCAGTAGTAATTAAAAGAAGAGGTCATGAATTTGAGAGGCAGGTGGGGAAGCATGGGAGGAGTTAGAGGGGTAAGAGGGAGGGGTGAAATGATGTAAATACAAATACTCATGTATGAAATTCTAAAAAAAAGTAAAAACATTAAATTAAAAATATATAAACAAAATTAGATAAGTTTAAGGAAAGGAATAAAAATTGAAAACAAAAAATTAGATGAGAAAACAAGGTTTTTATATCTTTGGAGTAGAGGATGATTTTGAGACAAGATCTAGAAAGCTCCAACCACAGAGATAATGATGGAAGAATTCATCTACACTAAAATCAAGAATNTGAGAAAGATGGTACAGAATGAATCCAAAGACCAGGCTCCAGGGTAGGAGAAACTTCTCATGGCATAACCAAGAAATTATGTTTAAATCACAGAACCTACCAAACCAGTAAGAAAAAGTCCAAGAAAACTTTTGCAATACATTTGGATGGGAACTTCAGTGGAGGGAATTCAAATGCTTGAGGGGTAGCTAAAATGGCACTCGGCCTAATTGTAACAGGAATGAAAACTGCAGCTGAGTGAGGCCCGTGAGCCCACTAGATGAGTGAACTTAGGCTTGCCTATTCCAGCTGCTGCTGGGGACATGGAACCAAGAGCTCCACACATGTGGAGGACACATGGTGTCCAAATTTCAGCAAGAATGACAGAAGCCAAGAGTAGAGGAAGAAAGCAGTGTGAGTGAATCCTGGGCACAAATACAATCCAATGTCCTCCCGTGATGTGTGTGCTTCAGAAACATCTGATTTGCTTTGTATGGCTGCACTTAGCTTCTATCTCACATCAGAGTTGCAACTAAACTCAAAATGGTTCACAATCAGAGCATAGGCAGAGGCTGTCAATCTCATGGTTTGATATGCATGGCCTGGAGACAACCAGACCTGAGTAAAGCTTTTCTTACAGTTAGTTAAGCCTCACCCACTTACGCCCACTCACAGTGTGGGACTTGCCCTAGCAAGTTGTTCCAACAGGGCATATTTGAGACCCAGGAAATGGAGTTGTCAAGGAGGATTCAGAGCTGGTGCTGATGCTGGACATGTTGCAACCTCCTTTGGAGGCTTTCTGTTTCAGGAGCTGCATCCTTGTGTCCAGATGAGGTTGTGTAGCTGCCATTAAATTGAATAAAGTCATGATTCATTCCTTCAGTTTAGGGTGAGAAGGGAGATGAGGCAGATGGACTGACTGTCACCATTTTCTTTAGCAGGTCTGACAATTCAATCCATTCTTCTCTGAGGCTCCGGACAGGTTCTTGGGTAGGTGGGTGGAAATTACAGTAAGCAGCTGAGCCTAGTACGAAGCTGTATGTATTTCCTCTGGTGTGAAAGATCCTAAGCCCACCTCATAGCTCTGGGGCGGAGATGAATCCCAGGGATGAATGGTTGTCCCTTCATATCCCAGGACTGAGTATCCTCACTGAAGGAGCTATGGACATGTGTTTCCATCCCAGTGCTGCGGTAGAAGGTGCAATTCCAGTGTCCCCTCCTCTTCTTTCTGCACATACTCCCACCATCTCCTAAAAATAAACTCTTTTTAATGACTTTGTCATTGTGCAAATGACAGGTAGAACACTGGCATGTTTTTCTGGCTGGAACCAGCTCCAGGTGAGTTTGCTTAGCTAAACTGAGGCTGCATTGTTTTTAGAGAGGCCCCAGAGACCATTCCTTGCCTGTCCCTGCAGTTCAGGAAACACTGTGCTGTCCATTCAGGCCAGCTCAGCCTGACACCATTTAGCCAAAGCAGGAAATGCTGGGCTGTTGTTTCCTGGAGGAGGGAAGGACATTGTTCCTAGGTCTTGGGAAGTCCCAGACCTGACTGGGTTCTTTTTGTATGTAGGGCCCTGCTGTGTCATGTACTCAGGGCAGGCTAAACAGTTCTAGCTGCAGATATGCAAGAGTACCAGGGCTTCGGGCAGGGAGCAGTGGTTGGTGTGGCCTCTGAGGAAGGATGGGTTGTGGNTCAGCCTTCCTGTTGGCTTTTGAATTGTATTTGGTGAGTTTCTTGCCATGTATGCATTCCTAACCCTTGGCATTTTAGCTTTCATAGGACCTTGTCACTGTAACATACTCAGTACACAGAGGGATACCTGCCTGACACCAGGCCATTTGACTCAGAACATCACTTCTTTTCAGCTTTGCCAGCTCCTGTAGGGTTGGGTGTCACCTTGTAGAAGATCATTGCAAGTGGGGACATTCAGGTTGATTGTACACTGTCTTAGTCTTAGAATGTACTTTACTCTTGCTTCCTTAACAGGAGATTCTCTCTTGTGGCCAGAGGAGGTTGGTCCTACAGCAGGTGGAGACCAAAGACTTCTCTCTGGACTTAGTCAGAGCTGGGGCGGAGGCTCCCTCTGCAGGACAGTTTTGGGAAAGCAGGACAAGAAATAACCTCCCTCTTTCTGGTATGTGTGGGGAGGGTCCACATTAAATTGTATTTTCTAATTAAAAAGTAATTTGTAGTAATTATAACACATTACAAAACATATGTGTTCCAGGTATGGCACACTTTCTCTTTCTTCTTCCCTTTTTACTCCTATCTGAGAAACAATTCCCCAGTGATTCTGCAGAGACTGGTCCCTAGTCACTGTGGTTAACTGCGTCCATGAGATGCAGCCCTACGAACTCTCCACAGGGAGTGACTACGGATGGAGTGACCATGGACGGGCTATCAGCCCTCTGTGCTTGACTTCTTTCTGCTCAGAGGGAAGTGGCTATTCTGACATGGCTGTGTGAGGTCCTTCTGTGGTCCCTCTGCATCTTGGCGTGGTCCTTCAGGGCAGGTGAGAATCCTCATGGTGGGAACCCACCCTCCCCACTTCTGCACTGTCCATCCCTTGCATACCTTGTCCCTGTGCTTTGCACTCAGAAAGAGACCCAGGTAATCTGGGAGGTTTTCTGCTCACGGCTTGACTGGGGACTGGCCACTCACCTGTGTAGGTCTCATGGGCTGCAGAGGAGGGCTGGGACTAAGCAGACAGCCAACACTGCAGCATCAGACTCTGAGATGCTTTGGCCAAGCTGGGTGGCTGCTGGCACCTGGTCTACTCTGCTGGGATATGGTTTCTAAGAGGTCTTGGGCTCTGTGCTGTTTGTTAACTTGCTTCTTTCCTTTTGGGGAGTTCACATAGCCAGTTAACTATGTGGCTAGCAGTGGTCAATGACTGGAATGTAAGCATTAGCTAAACAGGTCGGAATATAGACATCAGTGCTCTTGTTCATCTATGGAACAGAGATATGAAGGGTTGCTTTGTGAGCCAGGCACTGCGGCAAGGACTTGGATTCCTCATTCAGCCNTCTCCTGGGAAAGAATGTTTCTATATTCCAGTGCAAAAATGTGAAAACCCTCTGACAGTTGGAGGCCATGGCACAACTTGGACCTGCTGCTGGCACTCGGTCTGGGTCTGAATGCAGCCTTCCCAGATGACTGTGTGGCAGCCTGTTTCTCTTTCAAAGTACCCCCATGGTTCCTGGTCCTGTGGAGATGTCCCTCAGCAGTGGCTGGAGCATGTGCCAAGTCCCAGTTTGCCTCTCTGTGAGGGTCTGTGCTGTCTGTGAGTAGACAGGCTAGAGGCATGGTGCTGGGCAGAGCTGGGTTTGGGCTTTTCTCCAGATAGGAGNACCTGGTAATCCTCACCAAACTTGAGAGAAATGAAACATAATAAGAAATAAAAATATTTTTCTTGACCAATTAAGTCATTTCTGTGGCAATTGGAACTAAGGGTGTCTTAGGGTGTCTATTGCTGTAATAAAGCACCATGACCAAAAGCAACTTGGAGAGAAAAGTGTTTATTTGGCTTACACTTCCACATCACAGTCTATCAAAGAAGGAAATCAGGAAGGAACCTGGAGGTAGGAACTGAAGCAGAAGCCACGAGGAAATACTGCTTGCTCGGNGTGGCTTGCTTAGCCTGCTTTTTTACTCTCTCGAGGATGTCTACCCATTGATGACACCATACACACTGAGCTGGGCCCTCCCACATCTAACCCCACCCCCACCTCCTGTCTTTCACCATCTCTCAATAATGCTGTTGCATTGCGAATCCATCAAGAGATTGATCCAAATAGGCAAGTTCCTCAGGATCTCATCTTCTCAGGGAAGCTCTCCCAANATCCTCAGAGGTGAGCGCCACAAATCTCATAGGCCCTTCTCAGCCCAATCAGGCTGATCATCAAGACTCAGCATTGATGCCAAACCTTGTACTTCAAAAGTACTACCTGCTACATAGCTTCTTTGTAGCTTTAAAAAATAAAGGTTGAATTTTGTCAGTCTTGTGTGGATTAACCTCAGAGAAGCAATAAAATAAGACCAGACCTCTGAACACCACAATAAAATAAGCAAAAGCCCGAGTCGCAGAGGGAACCTGCAAGGTTTCCACAGGAGGCATGCATTATGGTCAGGTAAGGCTGACCGCATGTGGAGACAAGAGACAGGGAGGTGGCCCTCCCAATGTGGTATAAGGGAATACCTGATGACTGCTTTCACGTGTAGAGAAGAAATAAGACATATCCAGGCAAGTAAACCTCAGGACCTCAGGAGATGCCATTACCAGATGTCTTTCTCTGAAATACCAAGGGAGTCTTTCTGGCAGGAGAAATCCCNCATAAAGATGCAGGAACACAAGCCAGCTTGGTGTACAGTAAAGATGGAGGTTGTGAAAGTGAGTTAACACTGGCTGTACCCTTTGGTTTTATCTGGGATGTTCTGGGTATTANTGTAATAAACTAGAGATCATTCTTTATCATGTTAAGAATCCTTGACATAAAATCTAACCCCCGACACATTTTAAGTGCCTGTTAGATACAGGCAAACTATTGTACACCAAATTTCTAAAACTTCATATCTATGGATGGGCAACTCCCCACTCCACCAGTCCTCAGCCACTGGCAACCACTGTTCTTTCTGCTTCTCTGAGTCTGATGACTTTTGTGGTCCTTCTAAGTGAGAGCTGTGATCGACTTATCACCGGTAGCAAGATTTCTCCAGGNTCATCCACATGGTCACTTATTGTAGATGTTTCTTCCTTTCTAATAATTCAGTAATATTCTATTCTGTGGATGTGCCAGCATCAAGGGGTAAATCAAAGAGAGACAGAACAGGCCACACTGCCCACAGTGGCAGCTTTGTGTGGCAGACGAGTGGGGATGTGGACAGACACCAGGTTAACATATGAAAGAAGCCAGTTGAGAAGCCTGGCTCCATGTAACAGACAGAACACATGTACTATATAAATGACATATAAAAGCTAATAAGTCCCTTGGCCAGTGTTTTTTTTTGGGGGGAGGGCGGGGGAGGTATGCCTTTCCTCCTATTTGCTAGCCTTCTCCCATTCTTAAAGCTCCTTTCTCTTTCTTAATAATCTGTCTCTATTTCTGTTACCTTACCACGTGGCTCTGATACAAAAATTCTTTGTCCTAGGACACAGAGCCAAGANATCTCAGTGGATTTCTCCCACCCCACTNTATCAGTACCTAGAACACTTGTNTTCAGTTTCTTCNGAAGTGAGCTTCTTGAAAGCTTGGCTTCCTGGAACTATTGTGTGCGTTCCACCCCCTCCCTCCCCGCTGAAGCCNGTGTGAGTCATATTTTCTTTGAATGGTGGCTGAAAACATCCTGATGGGAACAGTGGAAAATCTGATTGGATTTGCTGTGTTCAGAACCACACAGTCAAGTGTCAGAGCCACGAGCCCCAGCTCATGTCTTTACCTGGTCTCCTTCCACTTCTTCTTGGAGATCTTGGTGACTCTTGTTGACCAGTTCTCCTGGTCAGTTCAGTTCTATCCCCTTAAGTTCAGTTCGCATCAAGGAAGAGTTTCTGCACTGAGGTTTGAACAGTTTATTCTGTCATTTTATAGCTCGGAGTGGGAGCAGCTGGCATCATGGGCCAGCCACCATCAAGACAGATGGCTGCCCAACTGGAGACTCCCCATCCAGAGACAGTCCTGTTTGAGGACTTCTCCCTCCTCCCTCCTGCTGTGCTCCCCTTGGTTGGTCTCCTGCTGTTTCTTTCATGAAGGCGATTTCAGCTGTTTTTGGAACTTTAATGAAGTTCTAAGACTGTGTGAGGTATATCAGTTTTGACATGGTTTTGCTTCTTGGAAGTCTCTGGCCAGGTTGGAAATCTGTGGGTCAGACTCTATCACATGGCCAAGTGAAATACAGTGATGGCCTGCATGATGCTTGTTGGAGTCTNTGGCAGTCACTGGCCTCACAGTGTAATATATATCACACTGTGGGTAGTAGTAAGCCATTTCCTGCTGCTTGATCACAGGTGCCACACACTTTGTTGGTGATTTTATCCCTGAGTGTGACTCCATCCTGGAGAGCAAGAGCCTTTGTTGAGCTGCACCAATTTCTACTGCCACCAAGTCCCTTGTGTGAGGTGTAGGCTGGTCTCATCTTAACGAGGTCCATGTGCAGTACAGGTCTTACTTGTGCCAGCCTCTTCCAGTGCTGTTTGCATAGGGCAGGCAAAGACTCACCTAGCTCTTGTGTTTGCTGCTGTACAGCTCAATTGGGTTTCTTACCTGCCGGATTCTTCCCACATACTGCTTGAGATAAGTCTACTTTCTATTTGTAAGCCTGCCTTGTACTGTCTTCATATGCAAGTTGTGAGGTTTGGGAAAATATCACTGGCCTTTGGGTCTCATATTATATTGCCTCATTTATCTTTCAATGGGGAAAGGGTTGACCTTGACATTTCAAATTCTATTAGCTCATAATCCATGGCTTATCATAGAAACCAACTCCTACATCATTTAAATTTAAGTTACATTTAATCAAAAGAAGATGTGAACTTAACAAGAAAGCTGATTCTGAATTTGCTTCATCTTTGATGTGGCGTACTGGCAGTTTAGACTGGGAACCTTTCTCCTTAGGANAGGCCTTTGTTGAAATGGAGGTATTGGTTGCGGGGTGTCTGCTGAAGGAAAACCATGAAAGTAGGGTGGTGTAGGCAAGTGCCCCTCCTGAGCCTCTTCAAGGAGGTATAGCCACTAAGCCGACCTATAGCACTCTGTTTTTTTTCCAGGGTGTACTCTGCATCACAGATTTGTCAGAATGTTTTGTTCCGGCTGTGTTAGAGCAGTAATAAAGGCCCATGAAGGAAAATCCTGTGTGCAGACCTAACTTTCCAGTTGAGTAGGTCAACACTTGGCCAAGGAACCGTCAGTCAGGATGGCGGGACCACTCCTAGACAAGTGAGCTCTCTTTAAGTCAAGCTAAAAAGATAGGTGGAATAACCGTCCCTCTAATGAGATATTGGATTTTTCCTTCCCAGAATTCCTGCCCCTTCCCCTAGCATGGTCTCTTACAGTCTCTCTGCTTCATATATCTGTTTGCTTTTGTGAGTAACTCAGAACATTTTCCCTTTTCTTCCTCTTATCCCTGTTGTAACCATGTGTTCCCTACTTCTTTGGGCTTCTTTACTCTTTCTCTCCAGTCTCCCTGCCATGTGACTTCCTGCTGGCACATGGCTGATCTTCAGACTTGCATAACTTGAACAGCACAGCTTTTTCCCTTCTCTTCTTTATTGACCTCTTCCAGGTAGCTGCCGAGATTTACAGCTTTGCTGCCTTGGCTTTTTTGCTTTTTCCTTTCTTTCTAGCTTTCTTTTATTTAGTTACTAGTACTGCTACTAATGTGGTAGTTTGAATATAATTACCCCCCCCAATCACATAGGGAGTGGCCCTGTTAGGAGGTGTGGCTTTGTTGGAGTGGGTATGGCCTTACTGGAGGAAGTGTGTCACTATGGGGGTGGGCTTTGAGCTTCCCTATGCTCAGGACACCACCCAGTGTCTCAATTGACTTCCTGTTGCCTGCAAGATGTAGGAGTCTCAGCTACTACTCCAGCATCATGTCTGTCTGCATGCCACCATGTCCCTGTCATGATGATAATGGACTAAACCTCTAAAATTGTAAGTGAGCCACCTCAATTAAATGTTTTCCTTTATAAGAGTTGCCATGGTCATGGTGTCTCTTCACAGCAATAGAAACCCTAACTAAGACAAATAATAGTAACAATAACAACAACAACAATAATAAATAAATAAATAAATAAATAAATAAATAAATAAATAAAGACAGACTCTCACTGTGTAGCCCTAGCTGGCCTGGAACTCACTATGTAGACCAGCCTGCCTAAAACTCACAATGATCAGCCTGCCTCTGCCTCTTGAATGCTGGGATAAAAGGCATGAGCACCATACCAAGCAGAGTTTTTCTTTTAAACTAGTGAAAGTGTCCTGGAGTTTCTGTGTGAGGCTGTATGAACCCCAGGAGGGGGCCCTGAGTTCCCTCTCATCAGCTGTAACATCTTCCCCGAGACACTGAGAGGTGCATGCTGTTGAGAGGTTTCTTGTGTAGAACTGCCATGTGTTTAGAGTTCACAAAGCTCCTTAGCTGGGAAGTGATTAGAGCACACAGGGATAGCCCTCCCCCTTCATCTCTGAGTGGCATAGATTATACATCTAGAACATAATGGTTAGAACAAACTATATAGGAATGTAATGATTCAGCAATCAAAATAGCCTGAAGGGCCAGAGGCCTTGGCTAAAGCTGGCTTTGTTGCCAACTAGTTCAGCTATCATAGGTCACCTAGACTGGTTACCATTGAGTAAACTAGCCCAATGATGACTGGGTGACCTACCCTGATGGTCATGAGGAAGTAGCCCAGTGGTCATGGTGTAACCTAGCCTGGTGACCTTAGGATGACTTGATCTAGTGAGCTAACATGGTGACCATGGGATGAATTAGTCCAGTGACTACAAGGTGACCTCGTTTAATGGCCTTGGGGTGAACAGAAGCATTCATTTCATCCATTGGAATTTGTGAAGATGCCTCCCTTCCCCCGCCTCCCCTGTTTAAGCTGTTTTTCCTGCAGTAACTCTATCCTGGCACCAGGTGGTGCCAGAGGCACTCAGGAATGAGGGACATACAGGGCAGTTTGTGTTCCTCAGTTCCTTTTGTACTTTCCATGACTATGAAAATATCCACCTATATTAGTGCCACCCTGTCTCTCCCATGACTGGCTACCCACTGTAAGTGGTTCAACTATGTGGAACAGAGAATGACTCTGGGATGAGAACTGTGCAGCCTTTAAAATGGCAATTGTAAAGAGTTTTCTAAGGACTCCAGAGAATTCTGGTGGGATGTTAAATGCAAAAGCAAGCCAGGCTGCAGCACTGACCTGAACTACATGAGGATTCCCTCAGGTTAATGGGTGGGACTGCAAATCATTTCTGTCTTCTCCTTTCAGTTTTCTGGGTGCACAGAAATTATCTAAAAGGACAATTCAAGTGACTTTCAGGAATGGTTTCCTGGGAGTCTCAGTCACTCTGTCTTTCTGGACACCCAGAGTGCTTACTTTCTCTCCCGCACTCTGAGAGTCACACCTGGGGATTACACTATGAAGGAGGGCTCCATAGTTCCACCCCTCATGTAGGCTCAGATGAAAGGTTCTCGGGTTGGTTTGCTGGATTCTGCAACAGTCTGTTTTTAACACTTGGTACAGAGGAAGGGAATCACTGGCATCTTGAAGCCAGGCAGAGCCTGCGTGTGGCCTTGGTGGTGACAGATAGTGNCATACCTAGAATGATGAGTTGGGCCTCTTGTCTAAAGGCAGGTCAGGCGTAACGTCGCATATAGTATTATGTTCGTTCCCTGCCTGTGACATTCCAATGTCTTGCTTAACCAACTGAGCACACACAGAGGGTTGGCATTTCCAGCCCTCAGTGGAGCTGTTTGATATCGTAGCAGATTCTGGACTAGAGTTTGGTCAAATAACTGGCCGCCAGAGCCTAGCCTGGATGGTACAGAAAATTCACCATCATAGCAGCTGGCCAAAGCCTCTACCTCACAGGTCTTCTTATGGTGCTACCACATCTGGCTGCCATTGATGAGCTGGCCCATGTGACCACAGCTGCTTTGCTTATTCATTGCTTGGTGACCTTTATCTATGGGCATCTTGGCCTCTAGACTATTCCTCAGCATCTGGCATCAGCTGCATCCATTTTTTTTTTTTACATACACCATTTGTTTAATGATAGCCAGAAACACATTAAGAAAAGAAGCAGCGTAGCCAGCTCTTCCATTACTCTTCTTCAGCAGTAATGGACATTGTCTATTTTTTGCATGAAGTGCTATCCACCAGGTGTCTCAGCTGATGTGTTATAATTACAGCCTTTAGGAGCAAAAAATAAGAGCAGGCAGTTCTGAAAAAGAGGCTTCACTTAGCTCCCTCACTGAATCCCCTTGCAGCGGAGAGAGGTCAACACAACTTGGTATTGTTGTTCTTCTGCTTGGGCAGCTGTCAATAAAGCAAGAGGGTGGATGGCACCTCTGCCTTGGCCTCTCTGTGTCCATGTTGGGGCGTGCCTTGAGCACACCTGGGCCATGCATTAGGTAGGTGTATTCTGTGGACATGTTGGGTGGGGCATGCTGATCATGGTCAAAGATTCTACAATCTGTTGGCTTCATTCCCTAATCCAAGACTTAGTACAAGCTCCTCAGCTTCTCTTTGCTACTTCTTCCTTATCTCTGAAGTGAGACTATGAGCTGACTTTTGGGAAACCTGGGAGAGGGGTTTAATTAAGCAGAGTAATACATGCAGGCCAATGATCAGAGCAGAACCCAGAGTGTATTAGTCATTTTATGACTGCCCTCTAATGATGTCACTAAGCTCTNAAGGGTACTGTCAACTGCCTGTCTCTCTCATCCAGAAAGAGCTGGACCAGGGCAGCTGGTTTCTGCCCTGAAGAGTATCTAGGATGAACTGAGTTCTCAGTGCAGTTTAGTATTCATTTGATGACTGGGTAGGACATTTGGGTCATCAGAGAATCCTGAGGGCTTCTGTGTCTCGGTCACAGGGTCATACAGGTGCCCAGTGATGATGGGGCTTGTATCATCTGCCACAGGGAGCAGGTAGAGGGCAGGGTGCAGAGTTCCTGAGATCTGTGTGCCTGCACCAGGCACTGCCAAAACCCCAGAAGTCTCTAGGGCACAAGGGAATGTGGGTTGTGGTTTCCATCTCTCTAATTACACCTGTTCTCTTGTCTGTTGCCCAAAAGATCCCACAGATATAGCTTACTCTTGGCTCAAGCCCATTTCCTTGTTACCTTAAAAAGGGACAGTGTTGGATGTGTTTGCAACTAGAAGACCTCATCACAGGCCTTCTGTTTCTTGCTGCTTTGAACTGGCTGGTGCAGAAGAGCACTGTCTTAGGGTTTCTATTGCAATGAAACACTATGGCCAAAAACCAAGTTGGGGAGGAAAGGGCTTATTTGGCTTATACATCCATATTGCTGTTCATCATTGAAATAAGTCAGTACATGAACTCAAACAGGGCAGGACCCTGGAGGCAGAAACTGATGCAGAGGCCATGGAGGGGTGCTGCTTACTGGCTTGCTCTCCATGGCTGCTCAGCCTGCTTTCTTATAGAACCCAGGACCACCAACCCAGGGATGGCACCACCCACAATGGGCTAGGCCCTCCCCATCAATCACTAAGAAAATGCCTTATAGCCAGATCCTATGGAGGCATTTTTTCAACTGAGGTTCCCTTCTTTCAGGTAACTCATTTGTGTGTCAAGTTGACATAAGACTAGCCAGCAGAAGCACCTATTGTCCTAGACGTGAGGAAGTGGCTCATGTCCAGGAGTCTGGTTTGTCCCCACAGAAGACCCAATGTGCCTCCTTGCTTGCTTTGTATTGGAACAGTCAGGCATGTCACTGGATCTTTGAAGACTCTTCATCTCTGCTCAGAATGTGGGTTGAATATCAGATGCCTGCAGTGCTGGGGTTATCTGACCTCAGGAACATCATTGTGACCAAGCGTGAGTGAGTGCCTACCAGCAGCCATGTCTCCAACATCATGTCTAGCATTGTGGCTGTGTCCCTTCGAGCCAGGTCTATATTTCACAAGGAGCAGAGAGTTTTCCATCCTTTCTCCTAATCTCTGTCTTCTTTTTATTTTACTTACTTCAAGACCTGAAAGACTATGTGTGTGCATATGACTTGGGAACCCGACAGCATTTGGACACTTCCTGTTCACTCTCATGTCCAGATTTGTAATTCAGAAACTCAGATGGCATTTGGAAGCCACTGCTGATGGAATGTGTCCATACTTCTCAGTGTGCATACTCCAATTCTACCCNAATTGCGCCAGCCAGAGAGCCCAGGGCCTCACCCTTCCTTTTCAGAGATGGAGGGTGATGTCTTTGCAGCCCAGGAGCTCCAGTATGCCTCTTGTCTGCATAATTTTGTGCTTGATCTGTGGGTTGCAGTACAGCTGTGTAGGCTGCCTCTACTGTGGTGCTTGGTTCCCTGAGATGATCCTTTAAACCTGTAAAAATGAACAAAAGCCAGCAAAACTGCATTTCATTGACATCTTTCTGCATATAGTCATTGAATAGTGGACTTTAGTGAAGCAGTTCTAGGATGAAGCCCCATTACTCCTGTGGGACACTGACTGCCAACAACCACACAAACCCCACATCCCTAGCTTTGGCTTCAGCCTCCATAAGTCACAGATCCAAGAGAGAGGGAGTCAGAGAACTGAGGGCGAAAACCTACCTCACTTAGTCTTTTCTGTTGTTTGTTTGTTTTGATTGCATTTGTTTATTTTGTATGCATGTACTTTGCCCTCTGTGCCGGGGGGAAGGGGTGGGCATATGTGCCATGGCATGTATGTGGAGGTCAGAAGACAACTGTGGGAGTTGGTCCTTTCCCTCCATGTGGGGATTGAACCCAGGGTGTCAAGTTTGGCACCTTTACCCGCCAGCCCTTCATTTAGTTTTTGTTTTAATCCAAACATCAGGCTAATACAAATTATTTATCATCCCACAGGTATTTATGAATACATGGCATAGCTGCTTGTTTACTGCTTTCTAAATTTGTTTATGTGCACGTACATG
Organism: Neotoma lepida; assembly: GCA_001675575.1. Taxonomy (NCBI): domain Eukaryota; kingdom Metazoa; phylum Chordata; class Mammalia; order Rodentia; family Cricetidae; genus Neotoma; species Neotoma lepida. The sequence continues at coordinate 48,299 of LZPO01027848.1, read as the reverse complement.
CTTGTGTATGTACTTGTGGAGGCCAGAGATCAATCTTGGGTGTCTTTTTCTATTTCTCTCCACCTTATTTATTTACTTATTTTTTGGAGGCAGGGTCTCCTACTGAACCTAAAATTCACCAGGTGACCTAAGTGGCTGGCTAGTGAGCCACTGGGACCCTCTTGTCTCTGCCTTCCAGTGCTGGGATTGCCTATCTGCACTGCCATGCCCAACTTTTTAATTCGAGTGCTGTGGATCTGAACTCGGGTCCTTTTGCTTGTGCAGCAAGTGTTTTACCACTGACCATCTCCTCAGCCTTGGTCACTGCTTTTAAATGTAAAAATTCTAAACCTCTGTGTAGTCCCTTTGAATGAAGCAAACATCCCCTGCTTCCCCAGGAGTAGTACCTAACTCTGGAGGAGGCCTATGATTTCCCCTCCATTCGGCTTCATTTCACTTTCATTTTCATGGAAACCATGAGTCTGTTTTCATGTTTCAGATCAAACATGGTTTTGAGCAAAGAGTCCATTACCCAGCTGTCCTGAGAGCCATTACTTATCGCTGTTCAAATTTCATTCAAGCCATCTGCTACTTTTCTTTCTTTCCATTTATTTTTGAGGCATATCACAAGAAAGCTGCTTCTTGACATATCTCACTCAGAGAAACTACAAAAAGAAAAGGGGGAAAAAAGGAAAAACACGCCAGAGCTTTATAAGTTGTTCTGCCAATGCATTTTGCATAAATAATTCAANGCTGTACACCAGTTAGCATTTGCAAATCTAGTGCTGATCAACCCAACTTAAGAGTAAATTTGAAAACTACAAGAAACAACATACACCTTGTGTTTATTAATAGCATGGGCATCACTAAGACTCAGATAGGTTGTATTCTCTGAGGCATGAGAACAGACAGGAGTTAAAGGCACACAGGATGTGTGTGGCTCACCACTATACCAAGGGGTAGATAGCTGTGTTGTCAGTTTTACCACACTGCAACAAAACTGAGGCACTCAGACTATCAGGAGAAAGGTTCTGGCTCACAGTTGGATGTTCAGCCCATGACCCACTTGCTGTGTTGTTTTGGGCCCGTGGCAGTCCATCCTGGTGCAGCACGTGCAGAGCAGAACAGCTCATCTTGTGATCAAAAAGCCAAACAGGGATGCACATGGTGGTACAGGCCCATAATTCTAGTACTCAGGAGGCTGAGGCAGGAAGATCATGAGTTCTAGGCTAA
>LZPO01027848.1:10398-22369 GCA_001675575.1 Neotoma lepida | reverse complement strand
TAGCCCAGGCTGGCCTCGAACTCACAGAGATCCGCCTGCCTCTGCCTCCCGAGTGCTGGGATTAAAGGCGTGCGCCACCACCGCCCGGCTATATTTTTTTTCCTTAATTAAATAATTTTTAGTGTGAAGGCCCACCTTTAATCTGGGTCTTTTGATGTGGGAAGGCCCACCTTTAATCTGGGCCACACCTTCTGCTGGTAGCCTATTAAAGGACAAGGAAGAAGGAAGCTTTTTGTTCTTTGCCTGCTTACCCTCACTTTTGTGGGCAAGTTTATTCCTTTGCTGGCATTAGAGTCTACTTCCTTGGGACTCCAGCATATACTGAAGACAAACTGGGACATCCAGCCCCATGGAATGAGCAACTTCTGGATTCTTGGACTTCCCCTTAGTAAACAGGCATCATTGGACTAGCTGGACCACAGCCTGTAAGCCACTCTACTACATCCTCTTCCTATATCTGTCTATATATATAGTCTCANTCTCTAAGTTCTGCTCCTCTAGAGAACCTTGATTAGTACACTGACAGTCTGGACCAATGGGCAGCAGGCAGGAAGAGAGAGCCCAGTGGCTCTGATGAGCTGCATTGAATTTTCATATCCAGTTCCCAGATTCCAATGTCCCTCTCTGGGGCATCTGCTGGCTTCCTGTCAGGCACTGGGAGCCACTGTCCTTTCCATGACCTCTTCCCTTTCATTCTCTGCCTTCAGTTCCTACCTGTTTTAAAAATGCCTTTTTCCACTGGGATGCCTTCAGGGTACCTGACTACATAAAGACAAATGTCTAAAATTGTTCCTCCTCCCCTCCCGTTCTCAGATCTCCTGATGAAACCTTAGGTACTCAAAGACCTCAGGGCACTGTGGCTACTGCTGCTATCCAAAGTGTCTCTCCTGGTCTTGAGAATCCTCCATGTCATCCCTGTGGGTGATTCCTGTTTTTTTTCATTCTTATCTTGTGTTTGCACAAATCTTCTCTCTCAAACTTGGCCTTTGGATAGTAGCAGATGGAATGGGATTGCTTGTCACTGGGAGGAGAGCCAAGGGTTACTTTCTGCTCGGCTTTCACCTGCCGAGGGAGGCCATCATGGTGCTTTTACAGGTTCTGGAAGTGGACAGGACTGTGGGGAGTGTTGGCTGGCATTTGAAGAGCTAACCTAGTATGTGCTGATCTGCTGAGAGAGTGGGTATGTGTAGGGGACGCCTCTGTTTGTGTAAAGGACACTGTATGTGGGGCTCAAAGTCATGAGGGTGACAAGAAGCACTAGCTCCTGCATCCCTGTGTGGCCACACCCCACAGGAGAGTCTGCATTCATGGCTGGGGCCAGGAGGCTAGCTTCTGTGCTGGAGGACTATGCCTCAGAGCAGGGCAGNGTCAGTGACTTCAGTGTTTTGTGCTTTGAACCTAATTGAAACCAGAGACCGGGGTTAATGAGCACCAACTGTTTTCATTAGATNTGCATGGACTTGACCTCCCAATGATGTAGAGACAGCACTGATAATCAGAGATGCTGACTGGAGCTATCATACAGTAGCCTGTTGATTTTGGTGGCTGTAATTTTGTTATGATTCAAAAAGATTTTTCAGTTAGGTTTCTGAGCAGTTTNNGTGTGTGTTAACCATACAGCAATAAAGCAAAATAAAAAACTCAGAAGCCCACTTAGACGTGAGTGTAGAGATGATAGGATGCCCTGGATTCCACTTACAGATATCTGCTCTGTCCACATAAAGTATTGGCAAAAACTGATTCAGCTGGCTCCCTAAAAGGAANATCAANATNTTGTTCTCTTTCTTTTGGCAAAGTTCATGAAATTTGTAGAGTCCATTGAGTTTCTTTGTGGTAAGTATAGCATCTAAAGATTAAGTTTCAGGCAATAAGAAAGAGGCAGAGATTGGCTATGGTCATGCACATCCCTGTCATTCTAGCACACAGGGAAACTTAAGAGGAAGGATAATGAGTTTTCCAGGCCAACCTGGGCTACATTANGTAATGAAACCCTGTATCAAAACAACCACCATCACCACCACGGAAACAGAAATAATTGGGGCTTGGTAGCTCAAATTCCANCATTCAGAGGTGAACACAGATGGATCAGGAGTTCAAGGCCAGCCAGAGATAGATGAAAGCTTGTCTCATAAAACAAAAAGCAAGTAAAAACAAAGTAAAAAAAAAAAAGTCTGGGTTAATTTTTAGGATGTGTTTTAGTGTGGCTCCTCAGATTATTCTATCAAGAGCCCATCAGGCACTCATCACCCTGCAAATGTGAGCTCCAGGCCACAGAACTGCATTCTTACAGGACCATGTTATGCAGGTCTACCCTGCCCTGCACCTTCTTGTGTCTGCTCTGCACTGCCAGCCTGAGTTTTTCTTGCTGGTGGGACTTTAGAACCCCACTTCTCACTCAGAGGAGCCCAGCCCTCACCCTTGCTCTCTTCCTCTAAGTCTTAGGGGTCCCCATGGAAGATGGGGTGAGAAGTCTGTAAGAGCCAGAGATAGTGAAGCCGGGTTTGCTGGACAAGGGAGGGCCATCGCTTCATCAACTCAACATCAACCCGAGGGCTCTAACTACATGTGTAAGATCTGCACAAGATCATATCCGCCACATTCCCTAGATAGGGGGCTACTGGCAGTTGTTGGCTGTGGAGGAGAGCGAGTAAGTTTTCTTCAGGGATGTAGATCCTGAGAGGCTGCCCGCACTCTACCCTACATACATACAGGCAACACTGTTCAACTTATTCTAGGGGAACGGGGTCTCTCACTGGACATGAGGTTCACTGATTGGCTAGAGTGGCTGGCCAGTGAGTNCTGTATCTTCCTGTTTCTGCCTCCTAGCCCTGTGATTATAAGCACATGCCAGTTTGTGTACTTGTGCACACAGACTTGCTTTTTTTGGTCAAAATGCTTCAAAAAGCCTTTATTCTCCCAAGAGAGGTGGAAATGCTTCTTTATGAGGAAACCTAGGCACAAAGAAATGGAAAGATGCTCGGTACAGCTAGAACTTTTCATGCTTGAGATACTGAGACCAGAATCTGGATCCCACCCCATCTTCAAGACTTGTTCTAAGATAAAAGCCAAACAGTGTGGCCTTTGGACTTCCTGCTTTCCAGGCAGGATTTTAGTTTGCTATTTAAGCTGGAACTTACATATTATTTTTCTGGGAAAGAAAGGTGAATATGCCAGGGATATGAGGACAAGGTGGGGTGTCAGGGCTGCAGGAGGGGTCTTTGATATGAGGTCCTTGCCCCCTTGTAGATACCTCTTGTGTAGAGAGTCACTGATGAGTGGGGTCACACTGCACACAGCTACTAGGCAGCTGAAGGAAGAGCCACCAGTTAGTGGGAAGGCTCTGGAAGGTTTCTGGGTGCTGTCCCCATGTGTGCAGGAGCTATCTCTGGGCACCACTCAAGGGAATATNTGAATGTCTGCATTGAAGGCCTGGGGCATGGTCAGGTGAGGAAGGGTCAGAGGCCTGTGACCCGCAGTGACTGAAGGCAAGTGAAAAGCCCACTTCAGTGGCCAGCCAGGGTGGACTGGCACTTGTTTAAAAGATGGGAATTGATACCTCTGATACCTCTTCTTGGGGGGCTGGCCCCACTCTTCTGTACTTTCTCTCTTGGGAGACTTTGCTCTTGGGGGCTGTTTTGGACTCTCAAAAGTTTTGTGTGTGGANCCACTGCCAAGCTGTTTGGTGTTCACTGTGTCAGAAGACACTCTCAGCATTTGTCACTGATTTTGGCATTGAAGGAAGCCGCAGAGATGCCTCCTGGGGTGCGTAGGTCAGCATCCTTCCTAGGNACTGCTCATATACTGAAATCATCTCNAGGCCTATGTTGCTTTTCTGTCTCAGTCTCTTCCTACTNGTAAAAATGAAAATGTTCTGAAGGCATTTTGTGCTNAAGGTGAGAAACCAGCCCTGGCTGGGCTGGCAGTCTCCACAAGAAGTACCCCTTAGCCTAGCCCATTTCTGTGCATGTCTCTATGGTCAGCGGCAGTCCTTTGGCCTTTTCTGTTGCTGGGGACACCTCAGTNANGTAGATAGTCACTGNTGCTCTATGAGCTAAAAGGGACCCACAGTGCTNTCTTTGGCTTGCCTAGCCCACNATCAGCCCTAGAAACTGTCTACCCTTGGTTTTGCTTCATTCTATCCCCTGGGTCATTGAACCTGGCNGGGTGAGGAGTCCTTACCTGGGTGGGAAGGTGACAGGAGAAGGAAACTCCTGCNNTGGCNTNGTTGTTTGTCAACTTGGTTCTCAAGAAATTGTCTGCATAGACTCAGGGCCGTCTTAGGNGAGCCTGGGCAGTCTCAGTACTCTGATCGCCACAGGTACCACCACCTGGGATTTGGCAGAGACTGTCCATTGTGCCATCTTGTGGCCACTATTCTAAGGAGAAGTGAGGCCATTTCTTCAGAGCTGCAGAAGCAGTGGGGTCACTATGACACTTGACTCAGAGTGGGAAATAATAAATGGATAGCCCCAAGGGACAGAGCTCGGAGAAGGGAGGCATGTNAGTGGGTGTAGAGCTTCCCAGGGANTTGCTGGTACATANCTGGCTTTCTCTGGTTGTTCTGAGCTAGAAAAGACAAAATTTGGGAAGCTGTCCATCATTAGCAGAGTTCTGATATCCTGGCTGGTAACCAGGTCNTGTCCTAGTCACTGTCCTTGTGNGCACTGCCACAGTCATGGTTAGGGCTGTTGAAGTTGAGGTCCCATGACTGAGATGACTNTCATCCAGTTCTGAGGAAGGAAGCCTCTGTCCCATGTACCTCCATCTGCCCAGCACACTGCAGCAGTGACAGCTGTCTCAAAGCATGAAAAGAAATCAGCCCGGGCTGACACTGCCCTTTGCCCTGGAATACCCACTTAAGAGACTTAAGGGTCTCGGGGAGCTAGCTCCCCATATAGGGCCTGGTTGTATAGGGAATCAGCTTCTTATGNAGGACCTGGGGGTATGGGGATCTAGCTCCCAATCAGGGGCCTGGACATAGNGACCTCAGGGTGCAGGGAGCAAGCTCCTCAATTAAGGACTTGGGNATACAGGGAGGAACCTGGCTCCCCATGAAGGGCCTGGGCATAGGGAGTCTGATGCNCCTAAGGGATCTTAGGGTGCAAAGAGNGGGCTTCCTGTAAGGTGCTTGTGGGAGGGAGATGGAGGTGAGCACGAGTCCCTGCAATAAGGTTANGCTGTGGTCCTGGGGTTGAGGGGAGGGAGGAGGAGTAAGAGCTAGGGAATTAAGGCTGCACCTCCCTGCTGCTCTGAGGGATACTCCACAGTGAAGAGTGTCCTGGGCTCAGGGCTGTGAGCTCCTGTCACCCATTATCCTTCCGTCTTCCTAAGCACAAGGTAATTCAGTTTTAACGAACACAGTTATAGGAATCACACCATTTGGAAGAAGCACCAACGAGCCATGAGAAATTGATTCGAAAAACAAGAAACCTTATCTGATGAAATTCCGCCTGAAGAATTTCTGTTGCCAGGTGCAAGGTCTCCTGAGCAGGAAATCCAGCAGAGGTCAGAGCTCAGCGGGGTGCTGGGCAGAGCAGAGGCCCTTCTGCTGTCTGAGGGAAGCTCTTTCAGCCTCCAATTCATGCTCTAAATGTCATCTCTCACACTGGGAGCCATTTCTGCATCATTTATGTGAAGCTGGAGTCAGGGGTGGTTTTGCCAGGCAGCTTTTGGAGAGGCTGTCTCCACACCCGCGGGAACCTGGCTGAACTTCAGCTCTCTTCATGGTGTTAATTGAAGAGCATGTTAAGTACACTTGACCTTTTTAAATTTATAACCGAGGTGTTTAAGTTTCTTAGGTGTTTGCAGAATTTTCAAACTTTGGTTTTTTGACTGAAAAAGAGAAAAAACCTGGAGGGAGGGAGGGACCATACAGACAGTACTGACAATCACCTTGTGAAACAAAGTTTTCAGGCTCCTATCCCTCCTGCCTCTCTGTCCTTCTGTCCTTTGCAGCCCAAATCAAAGGGGTTGACAAGATATCCCCAGGGATGGGGGGGCTCCTGTAAAGATCTCCCTTCTTTACATAGCTTTGGGGCTCACAGGTACTCTGTCTATGGACATGCACTCNATAATCTCATTTTGGTTGTGGCTGGGCTGTTGTGGGAAGGGACACACCAAGCAAGAGGGTTTCTCACTTGGAAAGCAAGATCCATGCCTCTGCCATCTTCTCTTATCACCCTCTTCCCCTTAGTGGGAGAAAATTACTACCCAAATTTCACCATGAGGGATAAAGACCTGAAAGCCACAGGGTAGGCTTTGGGATAGTGACAGGTATGAGGGCAGGTAGGATGTCCCATTTGCAGGGGACCCTGGGAGCTCAAAGCTCTGGGTGTGGATTTGGCATGGCTCCATGCAGGTTGGGGCACTGAGCACAGTAGAGTACTAGACATGTCTCTAGGCAGAATAGGGCCTGAGGAAGGGCACTGGGTGAGTGCCTTCACATACATGTGCACTACCGAGCACCCTGAATATCCAGGAGAAATGGTCATCATTAGTGGGATGGCTGACAGAGGCAGTAGAAAGCCCTTTGTCATGTTGGGGGCTGTATTGGTTTCTAGGTCTAATTGGAGCCTTTCCTGGCCCAGACAGTGCTGGAGTTACTGATAAATCTGTACCTCCCCACCCCCATTCCATGTTGGCAGAATGTCAGACCTTCTATTTATTTTGCCATGAGTTCCAAGAGGAGCCTTTGTCTTTCAGAGCATCAGCATCTTTCCCAGCTGACCTCTATGTCCGTAGACCTCAGTGATACTGATGATGGCCCCTGTTGTCCGTGTTAGAGAGACCAATCACATGTGGGGCCCAACGAAGACATACCTATGAGTGGGGCTTTATGTCATTCTGGTTTCCTCCCTGAGGGGCTGCCAGAGCTGGCTGCTGTCCCTAGGCAAGAGTTACCTGTTGTATGATATTTTGTTTGTGTTCTGACAAATAAAGCTTGCCTGAAGAGCAGAGGGCAGAGCTAGCCACTAGTTAACCACAGAGGCCAGGTGGTGGTGCACTCCTTTGATCCCAGCACTTGGGAGACTCATGCCTTTNATCCNAGCACTNGNGAGGCTCANNCNTTTNATCNCAGCACTNGGGAGGCTCATGCCTTTAATCCCAGCACTAGGGAGGCTCATGCCTTTAATCCCAGCACTAGGGAGGCTCATGCCTTTAATCCCAGCACTTGGGTGGTGGAGACAGGAATATAAGGTGAGTGGAGACAGGATCTTGGCCCCATTCGGTCTAAAGATTCGTAGAGGTAAGAAGTCTCTAGTGGCTGTTGCTCTGCTTCTCTGATCTTTCATGTTATTACTCTGATATTTGACTCCTGGTTTTTACTGATAAGACTAATTAGGATCACACTTCAGTTATCTCAACATGTCCTTCCATCTTCCTCCTCTGGATATTTCCATGCCTCCTTATTCTCTCCTATGGGCATGATAAGCCCTACAGTTATGGCTGTATCAGCCCATCATATACCTACCCAGCCAGCTTCTAGCCAGTTCTCATCTGACTGTGTTGGTTTTTGGGTATTGTGGTGGTTTGAATGAAAATAGCCATTATAGGCTCATAGGGAGTGGCACTACTTGGTGGTGTGGCCTTGTTGGAGTAGGCATGGCCTTGTTGGAGGAAGTGTGTCACTGGGGGTGNGCTTTGGGGGTTNCAAATGATCAAGCCAGGACCAGTACTTGTTCTCTCTTCCTGCTGCCTGTGGATCCAGATGTAGAACTCTCAGCTCCTTCTTCAGTACCATGTCTGCCTGTGTGCCACCATGCTTCCTGCCATGACCATAATGGGCTAAACCTCAGAACAGTAAGCTAGTCCCAATTAAATGTTTTCCTTTATAAGAGTGGCTGTGGTCATGTTGTCTCTTCACAGCAAAAGAAACCCCAACTAAGATAGGTATCATGTCACAGGAATGAACATTCTGTGTTCTTCTGCTTTGATTTAAAACTCCAGTTGGTCCCACCCAGAGCCATCCTGCCTATGGGACTTGCTTGCCTGGTGCTAAGATCCCAGCCTCTCATGCACCAACCAGAGCTTGGGCATAGGCCTGGGCTGCCTGTCCTACTCACATAGCTTCTGCTTCTGCCTGAACTCTNAAGGAGGGGGGAATTCAGCAGGTCCAGGAGGGCAAGCTATGTGGGAATTTACTGTCTTCAACTCCTGTTCACATCCAGGACTCTGGTACATGGTCCTCGTCCCCTGTTGGGAGGCAGGCTTGGGTTGCAGGAAGGCAGCATCAATGAGAGTTATGGTGAGACAATACTGTGTCTCCTTCCCAAGGGTCCACTGGATGTGTCTAGTCATATGTTTCCCCCTGTATGGTGANTTTACAGACTTAGCCAGAGGGTAGACTGTCCTACTGTGGATTAGGATTCCTTCCCAGAGTATAGCCTATTATTTAAAGGAGGAAGATTGGCTCAGGACTGCAGCTGGGTGCTGTTTCTACTTGTATGCATTAGCCAGAGCACCCTTAGAGNATTCCTGGGCTTCCTTGGAGGGGTGACATGCTCTGTCATCTCTTTCTTCTGGAGCCTCAGGACTGTGTTCTCCTCAACTACAGGATGGGGTCTCAAACACAGGCACTGTACAGTTCAGGCTAGCTTTGGCTTCTCAGTCCTCCTATCTTGGACTTTTGAGTGCTGGGATTACAGCTGTGACATCTTGCCCAGCTCTGAGGTGCTACATCCTTAAAAGGAAATAGCTGCTGCATGTGGGCATTGGGAGAAAACAGTCCCTGAAGTTTTCCACATGAGCTTTAAAAGTTCCGTAGCTGCGTTCAGGAACTACCGCTGCCTGGATTAATTCTACCCCGTTTGGAAGTGGTGAGCTGGTAGAAATGGGGTTTATTTCATACTCATAGGTGAAGGTCTCACATGGCCAGGGCTTTGCCACTGATTAATATTGATTATCAACTTGACAGGATCTAGACTTACCTAGGAGATCATAAAAACTGAAAGTACATAGTGTACTGCACAGCCTGCAGGCAAGATAACAGGTTGGAGAGTGTCCTTTCTAGGTGGCTCAGGTCTGAACATCTTCCTTTCAGGGTGCTTGCCTGTTCTCCGTTTTTTTTGTTTCAGGTGCCTGGGCTTGTCTGATAGTCTTCTTTCAGCAGTCTTTACTGTTCATATACTTTTGGGGAGGGAGGAACTAGTGAATTTGGTCAGTTTCAGGGACTTCCTGAAGCTATTTTAAGTTGTTGATTTTCTATCTTAAGGAGTTTCCCTGTAATATTTCACTGCCCTTAGATGACAACCCTGTTGTTTTATCTCTCTGCAAACGACCTGTTTTTTTAAGAAGGTTCCCTCCAAGATGGAAGATTTTAATCTCAGAGGAAACTGCTACGCAAAGCATCAAGAGACTGAATTTGAAACTCTAGTTCCCCNAGTCGATAGGTCTGGAGACTGAAGGTCCTGAGTCTGTAGGGCAGGTATGGTAGCTCCAGGCAGCTTTGGAGACTACATAGCAGGTCTCAAGTCCTCATGGGAAGTTGGAGGGATGCAGGGCAGAACAAAGTTCAAGGCAGAATCATTATTGAGTCTTGGGCCCAGGGTTGATGTTGCTGATGGGGAGGAGCAGAAATCCCTTAGAAAACCTCAGACTTTGACTGGAAACATTCGTGTTGGATGTGGCTCACCCACACCGTGGAGGCCATCTGTTTCTAAAGCTCACTGACTTTCTATGACCATGTCTATGAAGTCCTCCTTGAGGCATCTGCACTAGATCTGATTATATCCCACACCAAGCTCCCCCAGGACACCCCGCCACTGTCTGCTGCAGTATAAACCCACTACTCAGAGATCATGCTCTGTTTTTACATTTTCCAGTGACTTCCTAGAAAGATAAAACTGAAAGCCATGGGCGGCAGCATCCTGTATCTACCCCTCNATCTAGACAGTTCTCATAGAGTCTGCTAAAAGCCTATGTATCCAATCGGGACTGTTANGGCCATTGTCTCCTCCACTCTAGTCACCTCCCTGGTCTTTCCCTTCCAGCCAGGTGCGTCAGTCAGAGACAACATTGAGATGGGGAGCTCAGGTGTTGGTAGGTCTGTTTGCTCTGCTGGAGTGCACTCTAGGCAGTATCTGTCTGTCTGTAGCTCCTAGAACTGTGCTGGGCACAGAGCCCAGTAAAGGTTAAATGAGTGAATAAAGACAAATGAGAGATGGGAGAAGTTGGCAGTGCCAGGTGGCTCACCTGCTGAGCTTCCTGGTCATCACACTTGAGAGGGGTGGCAAGTTTTTCCAATGCAGTGAAGGTGGGTAAGGAGNTGGCATAGTGTGTGCTTGCATCTCACCATCCATGAGGAAGGCGGAGGAACCACCTGGCTCGAAANAGCTGCTGTGATAGGCTGACTAGCATTGCACCTTTGCCACAGCACAGCATGAGCCACTCCTGAGTGTGGAAAGCCTCGTGGAACTGAGAGATTGTGGTTAAGAGTCATGGTGGCTATGCAGACAATGTGTGGTCTCTGCTGTATTGGGCAGTCATGCTTCTGGGCAGGGTCTGGTCAGTGCATCCTGCTTATGAGGCCTTAGTCACTGGTGGGCTGAAGAACTTGCTAAATGAGAGAGGTACCTTACTTCTCTTCTGCAACTTCATACTATGAGAAGTAAAAAACCNTGGACAAGGACCACAGAGGAATTACTGGACAGTAGACACAGCTCAGAGTCTTAGGGAGCATCTCCACTCTTCCAAGGAGGACGGAGAGAATTGCAATGGCAGAGATANCATTTGTATGGACTTTGTTTGGAAGAAAGGGGGCAACAGAGCCCAGAGTGAAGCAACACTATTGAAGGAGAGGCGCCCATCTGTTTNTAAGGCACATGACCTGCAGGAGAGTTGACTACTTTCTTTTCTACCCTGTCAGAATNCAAAATCCATGAGAACAGAGCCTTTGCCTGATATGCTCACTCCTAAGTCTCCATACCCAGAGGGATGGATGATATACTTCTAATATACACCACCACTTCCTCTGTAGTTGGAAGGCCACACACCATGTAGAGGTCATTGCCAAGCAGTGAGGTGCAAAAGCAAAGGAAAATGGAATTTTGTTCTCCAACACAGGGAGCAGAGTCATTTGGAAGTTTTGTTCTTCAACACAGGGAGCAGAGTCATTTGGAANTTCGNGTAGGTCTCTGTGCCTGCTAGTCTCACAGTTAAGAGACTCCATGGGAGATCCAAGGCAGACAGAGCATGGATGAGAAGCTGNATTTGTCCCCCCCTACAAGGTTTGTGGTAGTCAAGTAACCTTTGAGATTTTCCTGTCTCCTGAGAGGAGCCTTTGAGTCCCATGCTGTCTTCAAGGCAGTGTCTCTACCCATCACCATGGGAGCTGGTGGCACCAGAGAAGAATATGCCTCACCAACAGATGAGTGCCTTTCCTTCTGAGATGTTGTTGAGCAGCCATGATCTGCAGACCTTCATAACACGAGGATGGATTTGCTACTGAGCCACACCAGACTCTGCTGGCTTAGGTGTCTTGTGTCTTGGAATTATTTATTATAGTCGATGCCACAGAAGTCTGGACTAATCCTCTTGCAAGCACTTCTCTTTGAAAAGGCATCTTCAAAGAGAAAATGAATATACATATATTCCCCCCAGAGAAAGGTCCATTTTTTTTTTTCAGTTTAAAGCACTAGTGTTCCTTCTGTACTCAGGGCAGTGGCTGTGACTTCATTANTGCATGTCAGCAGATGCCCTTGTGAGCTCCATGCAATATCAACTCAATTATGCAGAAGACATTTTCACAGCAGAGGTAAAAGCTCTGGAAAGCCAAATATACCCAGAAATACATTAGTGGCCTTATACAAGGGGCTCATGGCGAGTGACTATGGTGGTGTTGGCTGAATTTGTGAGATGGATCTAGGTGTCTCCCTGGAGGTAAGTGGGGAGAGGTGCCTGAGAACTTTCATAGTGCTCCCTGTAGGTGGCTGAGAGCCATCCCAGAAGTAATCATGGCCCCTGATGTGAGAGC
>LZPO01027847.1:60998-73682 GCA_001675575.1 Neotoma lepida | reverse complement strand
AAAAAAAAAAAGTGCAGCTTCAAAAGGTCCAGATCAGCATAATATGGCAGAGTTGCTATCAAATTACAAAAATATGGTTTAAGTAAAGAACTTGAGCAGCCTTTCCTAGTGGCTTTCTCCAATGTTAGCTGCAAACACCACCAGTTGTTCAGTGAAATTAGAGCACATCTAACTATTGCTCTTCTGCTTAAGTGAACTTGGTTTAAGACTGTTTTTACATGGGATACATGTCTACATGCATAGTTCCCAACATAAAAACACTTGAAATAGCTGTCCAGGTATTGTCATGAGATTCTTTTTTGCTTGTTTGTTTGCTTGCTTTGAGACAGACGCTATGTAACTCAAGCTGGCTTCAAACACCTGATCTTCCTGTCTATGGTGAGTATTGAAGCAACAGAACTCACAGTCACTTATTGAGATGTTATAAACTTATAGAATGCTGCTGAAAATTTAGAAAACAGTTTCATAATTCCTTGCAAGATTAAATATACCCTGTTATTTAGTAAAAAATCAAATTCCCAGGCACTTGCCCAACTGAATGAATGTATCCACACAAAATGCTTGTGTGTTTATAATAATTACATTCATAATTACCCCAAACTGATAGGAACCAAAGTATCTTCCAAATGAAAAATGTATAAAGAAGTCATAAATAGCACAGAAGGTAGGCAGTTTGAAAGCATTGTGTGGTGCAGGATCCCTAGAATGTCACACTGGAGAAGGCAGAATCAATGCAAAGGCAAAGGGATCAGCACTTGCCATGTATCCTGAGGGTAAAGGAGAATCTTCTATGACACTGAAACTATTTTTCACTCTAACAGTAGGTACATAATACTGTGTACTTGTTTAAAATCATAGAACGTTACAGCACAAAAGATGGCTCAGTGGCTATAACATTTTCTGCCCAAGCAAGAAGACTGGAGCTCAGATTCCCAGAGCCCACACACATGCCAGGTGGGTTTGTCAACCCAACTGTAATCCCAGCCTCAGAGAGTAGAGACAGCTGGCCTAGCGACAATAATGATAATGACAATTTCTAGGTTTTATTGAGAAACTCTGCATCAAAGAAGAAAATGGAAGAACAGTTGAGGAAGATTCTTGACACCATTTGNGCCCCACACTTATGTGTACATCCATCNGTGTACACCTGCACACATACATATACCCAAACACAGAGGATACACACACACACCACATGCACATATATTTGTGAAAAAAGAAATAAAAAATTAAACTACACTAAAGTGAAAAAAATAAAGATGATGAACTATGAAGATTTGGACTTGATTAGTATCTGCCAGACTAGAAGCTTCAGCTTTTTGTACTCTTAAAGAATTAAGTAATTGAAAGGAGGGTGGCAGTAGCCAAGGTTCTCACTGTTAGTATAGGCAGTCATAGATGAGCACAGGGTGAAAGCTAGAATCATCTACATGGAAATGGATTCGATCTAAGGACATCAATAAGAACCCAGTTTAGTTTAATGAAGATATAATTTTATATATCTTCATTATATATATATTATATTATATATTATATATACATATACATATACATATACATTTATAAAGTGATGTATGTTCATGTAATGTTCCATATACAAACATATCATTCCTATCTGCTCAGTGAATGTAAATATGATGACACTTCCATAGCAATGTGTGTATCTGCTATTCAAATCTTCCTTTCTAACACTATTTTTCAATAATAAGGACTATGGCTTCTCCTNAGGAAAACTCATNACAGGTTCTGGGAGGGAAATTTTTGAAATTTTATAGCTTCTGGAAGTAAGAAATTCCTTACAAGTGACACAAAATGGAGTAAAGGAANTGATGTCATGATTGGGTTATACTAAAGCAGCACAAAAATAGATAGGAAGAGCTTCAAACGCCAAAAGACTGAACAAAAAGTTTAATAAAGCAGAGTTGAGTATAATCCATCTTTCGAAACAAATGCCTGTGAATTGCTCTTGTTATAAAGTCACTGAGTGAATTGTGGAGAACAGTGAAATTTCCCACACAGCAGTGCTTTACTTGAATACTTTGCTGTCATGAATTGTCATTTAAATATGGGCTGCCAGTTAATATTGACAAAAGGGGCAGACCATGGAAAAGGTCACGGTGGAGCATCATCAATCATATGGACCTGCAGACTCTTCCTACAATATAATGAGATGGCAGATGTTCCAAGGGCTGACTTCCCATACACTATAATCCCAATATAATGATAANGTTATCAGACCAGTCTCAGAGCAGGACCTTTACATAGGCAAGCTTTACCTGTAGTACAAAAACTGTCATGATAAAGGTTCTCTGAAAAGCTGTCACAGCAAAGGAAACACAAGGAACTGTGGCTATTAACTGTGACCAGTGTACTGAGAGAGTGCTGAACCAGGAAAAAGAAGTTAGAACAAGGAGACAGAGAAAGGACTTCTGACTNACAAGTAGATTTTTATTAACAATGCAACAACATTAGCTTGGTGATTATAATGAATGCAAANTAGAAATGTGAAATAGGGAAATATGTGTGAGACATGTGGGACCTCTCTACTATTTTTTTTCTGTAAATCTAAACCTGTCCTGCAATGAACAGCTTCATTGTTTTTTTTTTTAAAGTATTACCAGTATTATGAGCTGTAGAAATCAAGTGCTTACAGGCTGAGGGGTTTTTGGAATTAATAATATCAGTCAANGAATTTTAAACACACATCAAAAGAAAGACCTATTTACTATAAAAAGCCAAAGTCAGTCACATGCACCAAGCAGATCAGGTGGCAATGGGAGGAAAATATAATATTGGTATTGAGTAATATGGTAAG
Organism: Neotoma lepida; assembly: GCA_001675575.1. Taxonomy (NCBI): domain Eukaryota; kingdom Metazoa; phylum Chordata; class Mammalia; order Rodentia; family Cricetidae; genus Neotoma; species Neotoma lepida. Next base: position 70,867 of record LZPO01027847.1, on the reverse strand, counting down.
TGACATTTGATGCCTCCAGTACTCACTATTTGATGAGCTCAGAAAAAGTGCTTTACATCTTCAACCTCCATCTCCTTTCCTATAAAATCCTAGCATATTTAGTCATACAATTAATGAGAATATGAAAAGTAATATGTGAAGCATGTATAATTAGATAAGATACTTGTTTAATGGTAACTTTTATTAGAAATTCTACATATAAGTGTGAATATAAAGATGGTTACACTGTCTTAATAACTCATAACACGTAACACATAAAAATTTAACCTTATATTTTTTTTACATATCATTAAATGATTTAATAANAAGTAAACATTCTTTTGAATTAGTTTGTAAGAATAATTTTATTTTCTCTGACTCTTGCAGCATTCTGACATTTTAGTTGTCGGCTTTTTCTATAGTGTATGAAAAGAGGTGGATGCCCAAAACTAAGCAAATCATCACAAGATCTACATAATTGGAAACACGAATACTGGTTCCAGAAAGGGTCTATCCTGCCATCAAAGCCATTAGAATGACTTTTCAAAGGGATCTGTGTCTGCCAGAAGCCATTGTGCTTCAGGAACCAAACTCCCACAAAGTACAATCTGGTTTGCCTTGCTGGTAAGCCAACAGCTCTGCATTTTTCTNTGGTTTGAAATTTATCTCAAGGAAGAATTCTACCCAAAACCAAACTTGGCTACAGCACTTAGGAAATATGAGTATTCAGGCAACTCAGAAATTTTGAAGTATAAGTGAATGCTGACAGAGTGTCTGCCTAATTTTGCTTCCTTCAGCATGATGGACACTGAAAAGAACATAATTACCATCTACATAAATGCTTGCTTTCAATTCTACTCACTTTGAAAAATAATTTCCACCTCTTGTATCTCCTAACTGCAAGTATAGTGGCTTTCCCTTTCACTAATAAGTCTTCTCTCACTTCTCATGGTCTCACCCATTTCTACTTGATGCTGATGAACTCTAACTTATTCGTATTTTATAGGATATCATGTGCCTTTCTATCTACTAGGACATTGCTTACTAACAACAACTAAAAAGTACAAGTATGTATTATTGTTGGTGCTCAATATAGCACTGCCAAAAGGGCGGGATTGGGACAAACGTGATTGGCCAATCAGCTCATGCTCATGTCTCCACCCTTCTTTTGGTTGTGATTTCTTGGTTTTCTGCATATCGTTTCCCCAAAACTATATTTTTTTCTTAAAAACGTAATCATAAGATCTGAGGGTTAACCCAGACAAATATTAAGTCAAGTTTAATTGTGATGAGGAACACATAACTAAAAGTCAAGCAACATATAACCTTACTAACACAGACTNGAATTAGATTCAGGTTGATTTACATAATGTTCATTTTAAGATATTCCTGTAATAAAATGACTGATCTCTCTCTAATTAAGGGGATAACTGAGTGGTGATACCTTAAGTGCAGATTCAGAAAGCTGCATTTTAAAAAGGATAGATTACTCAGAAGATATAGTTTAACAACCCAGACCTGGCTTGAGAACAAACAAGAAAAATAAGACAAATTCACAGAAGGATGCTAAGTTTGGGACATTTGAGCAATAAAGTTAATGAGTTCATGATTATCTACATTTGGGAAAAGATAAGCAGAGCAGCATCTTTGAACAACTGCGAGCCTTGTAAGAAGTAATTCCATTGCCAGGGAATAAGGAAGAGCCCATGACACGAAGGCTTAGGTATCTCCAAGATTGTCTATGAGAAAGCCTACACTTTGAAAAGTGAGGCATTGAAATGTGAAAACCAGATTGACCTCAAGGAATTTCTGCCTAATATTTAAGTATTCTAAATTAATTGAAATGGAATAATATTGTAGAAAGAGTTCCCTAGTAAGTACTCTGCAATGGCTCCTTACATAGTGATGACTCATTTGGGATTACTCTTAGTGATAACATCTATTTGGGAGAGAGAATAGAGTACTGCTGAGAATATCATGTGGCTGATATATAGTAATGGCCTCCAAGAAGGAGCTATAGGCCACAACTGCTCAGAGATTTCTGAGAGAAGAAAATGGCTCTTGGTACGTTTTTTTTTTTTTTTTTTTTTTTGGTTTTTAGAGACAGGGTTTCCCTGTGTAGCTTTGGTGCCTTTCCTGGACCTCACTCGGTAGCCCAGGCTGGCCTCGAACTCACAGAGATCTGCCTGCCTCTGTCTCCCAAGTGCTGGGATTAAAGGTGTGGGCCACCACCGCCCAGCGGCTCTTGGTACTTCTAAAGAGTAGAATGGGTGAGTAAGCACCTATCAGCCTAACAGAGAGCTAGCAGATAACTCAACTGTCAGACTTCACATGTCAAAAATCTGGCAGTGGGGTGTGTGGTGATATTATCTTTGTGCTTTAACAAATAAAGCTTGCCTGGAGATCAGAGTGTGGAGCTAGCCACTAGTTAACCATAGAGGCCAGGCAGTTGTGGCACACACCTTTAATCCNAGCATTTGGGAGGAGGAAGCAGGAAGATCAGGAATTCAAGNCCACCCTGGATTGATCCTGTCTAAAAGAGAAATAGAGCCAGACAGTGGAAGCTCACATCTTTAATCCCAGCAGGAGGGAGGTGGAGACAGTAATATAAGGCTGGAGGAGACAGGAGCTCAGGCCCCCTTAGGTCTGAGGATNTGGTAAAAGTAAGAAGTCTCTAGTGGCTGGCTTCTTTACTTCTCTGATCATTCAGCATTTGCCCTGACATCTGGCTCTGGGTTTTTATTATTAAGACCAATTAGAATTCCTGCTACAGGGATGTTTAGCTGTCTTCACAACATCCTCATCGGGGGGATGTGGAGCTAATTGCACCACTTGGAAAACTTTTCCACAGTTCTGCTTGATTTTCTTTCCTAGAGAAAAATTCACAAGGAAAATCTTGTGCCCCATCACTGAAGCTGATATTGGGAAAGTAAGTAATGTTTACCATCACTTTCTACTACTACCCATTCCAAATTTCCCTCATATTGATGTTCACCCATTCTACCTGCTTGCCTGCATGTCTTCAGAGTTCAAGATTCAGATCTTCCACTTAGGCTTTAGCTACTGCCTATGTCTATTTATCATAAAAATNCAATGAGAAAAAAGCTGAAACAATAGCTCAATGAATTACCCACACTATTATGTAACATGTAACAGCAACCTCATCTCCACTTGAGAATCAGAAGAAAAATAACCCTGCCAGGGAGTGACATCTTTCTTCAACTAAAGATCTCTTAGAGACTAAAGTAAGTGATCACACCAATTGATTTAAGTTTATTGTGGTTGTTTTTCAGGGTGGAAGTTGGGGGATGGAAACATTAGGAACTATGACTTCTGAGGCCACACAGCCAATAATTTTAGGAACAGGGCATGATCATAGTTATCCACTCTTACTATAAAGACCATATATTCTACTCACCATTGACTTTCTATTGCTGATGATAATTGACTAATATCCTGCTTCCTGAAGGGTGACCCTCTGTGCTCAGGAGGATTCATCTCCAAATTGGTATTTTTCTCCATGATGTCAAAAGGTCAACATGTAATTAAAACCACATTTGGAGTCTGAGAAATACAGTCTTGGACTCATGGACACAACTCAATATTATANACAGCACTATCTTTCCTACATGATAATGTAGGTACTTTGGTATGGTGGGATGCTCATGGGGAATACCCTGGAAATGGAACAAATCTCTTTAAGCATTGATATCTTGTAGGAGAAAGTTTTGTCCGGGTCCTGCCAGGACCCAGGGTCCCANAGCTGCTTATAAAATAATTACTCAGAGGCTTATATTAATTATAACTGCTTGGCCATCAGCTCAGGTTTATTACTGACTAGCTCTTACACTTAAACTAGGCCCATTTCTAATAATCTATATGTCACCACGTGTTCTGTGGCTTTACCTGTGTCCCATTACATATTGCTCCTTGGGCAGCTGGCTGGTCTCTCCTCCTCAGCCTTTCTCTTCCCAGAATTCTCCTTGTCTGCTTATCCCACCTATACTTCCTGCCTGGCTACTGGCCAATCAGCATTTTATTTATCAACCAATCAGAGCAACACATATTCACAGTGTAGAGAAAGACATCCCCATCAATATCTCATAAGAAAAGGAAGATAAAATTAGATCCCCAATATAAATTGATTTCTGTCATAATGAATTACTCTTGCTGAGGTAGAAGTGTTTCAGTATAGCCAGTATGCTATCTAAAACTAGTTTTTCTCTTCAGGGAATGGTGATTCAAGAAATTTGTGATATTCTCTGTGATTTACATATTGGACATTGTCCAGTGACAATAGCTAAATGAGCTTTAGAATGGGAGAGCATAGGCGTTTGGATGTATGCATATCCTCCTCTCCTGTCATCATGCTACTCTGCTGTACCCATTGTGCTAAACATAGATACTGACAAACATTATCTCATCAAGCCACCTTGTCTTCCTGATGGTTAATGGCCACATACATATGTATTTATTAAAATTAGCNTGTATTAAAATATTTCACATTTCATGTTCAACTCCATAGTGTCACTCATACATGTTAAGCTCAGATTTCTTGTCCTTTTTTTAACCATATTTTTTACTATACTTTCGGTCTGATGATCAAGGACAAATATAACATTACTTTAAATATATAAACAGAGTTCAGTCATGTTTCATTTAAAATATGTGATAAGGTACTGTAGTGGGTAGCTGTTTTTGCCATGCCCTGAATGAAGCACTGGCCCTAGTGAGGTAGCAGGTAACTGTTACATCTGCCTATGACTTTGAAGTACATGCCCCTGAGGCACGGTCATTTGGGAACCTTTAAGACCTGGGATGCACATATGGTGCTCTCTTCACTACCTCATGGTTTTGGATGCTGGGACAGACCAGGGCAAATCTTGCCAGAGAACAGCACTGGACCGTGCCTCACCCTTCCAGGATCCTGCGACAAATTCCCATATTTTGTCTTGTGAGTTTTCTTTCCCAAAATAAATTCCTTTGCCCANTAAGCAGACTCCATGGATTGCTAGCGATATAATCCCATTAAGGTACACCATTTTTGTTCAAAGGATTTCCCATCATGATTGTTTTACTTGGCAATAGAATAGAAAAGTACCCATTTTCAGGTCAGAAAAGAGCAATTACTCAGAGCATCTATTATAATCTATCTTCTAAAAGCTACTCTGTGAAATTAAATGANAATGCTATGCTTATTAATTTAACATCCTTGAGTCTTTAAGGATGAAAATCATTATTTCATTATTNCCATTTGCATGTGGTATTCAAGAACTCAGTATAATTTTTTGTAAATTTANTGTCTTGCTTGGAGAGACTATAGTTTCATTAGATTCTGCTACTGGAATATCTACATCCTACATGCCAAGGACTATCTTGATGATTTTGTCTAGTAATAAATTGCAAATTTGTATACTAGGAACATGCCCAAGAATTCAANTAACTCATTGAAAATTGAACCTTGGCCAGAGGTTCATTTATCATAAAGTCCCAAACACTCTCTCTTTGAAAGGAATCATGATAACATTTTTTTAACTGCTGCTTTCAAAATTCTTGAATGTGTTTTTCTCCTGTAGGACAATGACTTGAGTAATTGGCAATAAATNTTTTGGCAGAAAGTCAAGGAATGCCATTACCATATATATTTGGTCTGATGTTGGAGCCTTATTTGTTATAGAATATTATTTTAAGATGTGTTACATGTGTTTACACTGTGGAACATTTGTTTAATGATGCAAAGATGTGTTGCACTCTTTTATGTTGCATTTGTTTAATTCTGTGAAGCTGTGATTGCCTGTCTAAAACACCTGGTGGTCTAATAAAGAGCTGAACGGCCAATAGTGAGGCAGGAGAAATGATAGGTGGGGCTGGCAGACAGAGAGAATAAATAGGAGAACTCTGGGAGGAAAAGAAGGAGCAAGAGAAGGAAGAGGATCCAAGGGACCAGTCATCCAGCTACACAACCAGCAATGGAGTAAGAAAGATAAACAGAAATAGAAAAAGGTAAAAGCAATCCCCTCACCAAGCCAACCATCCCTTGCTGCACAAGTGACTGCTGGAGCCATACACCCACCCTGCACTGATTGGGAACAGGTAAGCCCCTATCTCTGACTGGTCAGCCCAGTTCTCTAGCCTCTAGGCTCTGGGGGCACATTCTGTGCCCCTCTCCCCGACCAGTGCAGCCCCAGATACTGGGCAGCAGCCTCTCCCACCCTCACCCCTTTGCCAACCATTCCCTGTGGCACCAGTGACCACTGGAGCCATACATCCCCTCCTGGACTGATTGGGAAGAAGAGCAGCCAAAGGAGCCAGAGGCCCCACCTGCACCAATTGGAAGAAGAGTGACCTGGAGCTCCACCTGTTTGGATTAAAGGAAGAAATGGATAGATTTGCAGTGTAAGAACACATTAAACAAAATAACAATCAGAACCTGTTGATCCTACAACAGCAAGACCTGAACACCCCAAAGCAGATAGATGATCCAGAAGAAAATGACCTTAAAAACAACTTTATGAAGATGATAGAGGTCCTAAAAGAGGAAACAAAAATTCCCTTAAAGAAATAGAGGAAAAGAAAAACAAAAATTGAAGGAAATCAAGAAATCTCTTATTAAAGAAAGTCAAGAAATCCAAGAAAAAACAATCAAATAGGTGAAGAAAACAGTTCAAGACTTGAAAATTGAAATAGAGGCAATAAAGAAAACACAAACTGAGGGAATTCAGGAAAAGGAAAATCTGAGTAAACGAACAGAAACTACAGAGGCAAGCATAACCAACAGAATGCAAGAAATGGAAGAGAGAATCTCAGGTATTGAGGAACCAGAGGAAATAGATTCATCAGTAAAAGAAAATGTTAAATCCAACAAATTTTTAATGCAAAACATTCAGGAAATCTGGAACACCATGAGAAGACCAAGAATAATAGGGATAGAAGAAGGAGAAGAATTCCAGGTCAAAGGCACAAAAAATATATTCAACAAAATCATAGAAGAAAACTTTCCCAACCTAAAAAAAGACATGCCCATGAAGGTATAAGAAGCTTACAGAACACCAAATAGACTGGGGTACAAAAAAAATTCCCTCGCCACATAATAGTCAAAATACTAAATATACAGAATAAAGAAAGAATATTAAGCACAGCAAAGGAAAAAGGTCAAGTAATATATAAAGGCAGACTTATCAGAATTACACCCAACTTTTCAATGGAAACTTTGAAAGCCAGAAGGTCCTGGACAGGTATTAAGAGACTGTGGATGCTAGCCCAGACTACTATACCCAGCAGAGCTTTCAATCACCATAGATGGAGAAAACAAGATATTCCATGACAAAACCAGATTTAAACATTACATATCCACAAATCCAGCCCTACATAAATTTCTAGAAGGAAAACTCAAACCCAAGGAAGTTAGCTGCAATGTAGAAACAACCTAGATGCCCTTCAACCGAAGAATGGATAAAGAAAGAAAGAAAATGTGATACATTTATTCAACGGAGTATTCCACAGCANTAAAATACAATGTCATCATGAAATTCATAGGCAAATGGATTGAACTAGAAAAAAAATCATCCTGAATGAGGTAACCCAGACCCAGAAAGACAAACACCATATGTACTCACTCATAAGTGAATATTAGACACAAAGCAAAGGATAACCAGGCTACAATCCACAACCCCAGAGAAGCTAAGTAAAGAGGAGGACACTGAGAGGAACACACGTGGATCACCCCAGGAAGGAGAAAGGGTTGAGATCTCCTGGGTAAACTGGGAGTGGGGATTGGGGGGAATAGAAGGGAGGGAGGGGAGGTGGGAACATGAGGCCTTGAGATGGCTAAATTGGGGGAGAAACAGAGAGAGAGAGCAATGAAAGACATATCTTGACAGATATGTACCATTAAGGAGATGGAGAAAAATCTGCAGCTAGAGAAACTCACAAGATTGTCCCCAGCTAAGACTCATAGCAATGGTGGAGAGGGTGCTTGAACGAGCTTTCTTCTGCACTCAGATTGGTGTCTACCTTAATTGTCATCATAGAACCTACATTCAGTGACTAATGGAAGCAGATGCAGAGACCCACAGCCAAGCACTTGGCCAAGACCCTGGAGTTCATTTGAAGAAATGGAGGGAGGATTATAAGAGCAAGGGGTGTCAGAATCATGATGGAAAAACCACAGAGATAGCTGACCCAAGCAAGTGGGAGCTCATGGACTCTGCATTGACACCTGGGGAGCCTGCATTGGACCATACTAGGCCCTCTGAATGTGGGTGAAAGTTGTGTGACTTGGTGTGTTTGTGGTCCCCTGGCAATGGGACCAGGACTTATTCTGTGTACATGAACTGGCTTTTTAGAACCCATTACCTATGGTGTAATGCCTTACTCAGCCTTGATACAGCAGGGAGGGGCTAGGTCTGACCCCAACTTGGTATGCCAGCCTGTGTTGACTACCCAAAGGAGGCCTTATCCTCTAAGAGGAGGGGATGGGGGGTGGGATGGGAGCAGGTTGGGAGGAATGGGAGAAGGGGAGGGAGGGGGAACAGGGGTTGGTATGTAAAAGGAAAGAATTTTTTAAATAAAAAGTTATAAAAAAGAGAAATAAAGCTTTTTAAAAATATTTTTAAAATTTGGTCACAGATACCTGTGACAATGTGATTATCTCGCTTGTCAACATCATTAAATTGCTTATAGATTAACCAAAAAAAGAAAAAAGAAAACAAGAAAAAGAAAAAGGTAAAAGCCAAGAAACAAAAGGTAGATGGGATAATTTAAAGTTAAAAAAAGCTGGCAAGAAACAAGCCAAGCTAAGACCAGGCATTTATAATTAAGAATAAGCCTCCATGTGTGATCTATTTGGTAGCTGGGTGGTGGGCCCCTCAAAAGAACAAAAACAACCAACAACACTTATTCATAAAAATTTTTACCTTTCCTGNNGTCTGTAAGCTCTAGCCATGAACATTTACTCAATTCTGAATACTAAGATGAATTATAAATTTTTATTGGTATAGCTGATTATCTATACTTGAATTTTTTTGGATAAAGATTGCTCAATACCATATATATCTATTGCAATAAACTGACTAATTTATTGTTGTCTAGCCCTCTGTGTTGGACCTAGAGAGTGTGTGTTTTAATAACCACATCTGTAGCTTCAAGTCAATACTTCTGCCTTACATTCTGGCCTCATTACCAAAACTGCAATGCTTCTCTTCAGATCATTAGAGTCTTTGAACATCAATCTGATGATCATATCATCCTCACTGGTATCTGTAATCACATTTCTAAAAACCATTAGCACCTACCATCAGCCTAAATATAACAGTACCACAGATTTTTTTTCTCACCAATGCTACTGCCCTTTACCTGTTACAGAATATTCTTTTACACTATGTGAGGATGTGTCACTGTGATTGGTTTAATAAAGAGCTGAATGGCCAATAGCTAGTCAGGAGGAGGTTAGGCTGGACTTCTGGGAACAGTGAGGTCTTGGGGAAGAAGAAAGGCAGAGTCACCAGCCTGATGTGGAGGAAGTAGGACATGCAAGAGGAGAGGTAAAAGCTATGAGCCATGAGGCAGCACATAGATTAATAGAAATGGGCTAATTTAAGTTGTAAGAGCTAGTTAGAAACAAGCCTAAGTTAAGGCTGAGATTTCATGATTAATAATAACTCTCTGTGTCATGATTTGGGTGGGGGCTGGCAGTCCAAAAAAGCCTGCTACATTTACTCAAACATATCCTGTCTTGATGTTTGTGATTTAAGTNTTCTTTGGGTGAGATGAGGCATACAACTTGTGTGTTTTATACCTTATGTATTTTATCCCCTCTTATAGCACAGCTCTGACCATTTTTATATAGTCCTTCAGTGTCTACCACTGTTGTCTCATCTGTTTCACCATGT
>LZPO01027847.1:33896-45261 GCA_001675575.1 Neotoma lepida | reverse complement strand
ATCTGCTGCAAAAAGAAGCTTTTTTGTTTAGGTGTGAGAGCTATGCTTCCCTGTATATATAAATGTAAATATTCAGAACACTTAGAAGAAGCTATATTGATTTAGGAAAATGGAAGTAGTAGGTTTTCCTCTAGGGTCTATGATCTCTCCAGCTAAGAGTGGTTGGCTAATTTACAGTACTAGGCCTGAATTCTTTCCTATTGAGATAGTCTTAAGTTCAATTAGACAACTGCTTGCTACCACAAATAAAAGTGCACTGCTGGAGACACCTGTCTGTGTCAGTCATTTTTGGGCTCATAGGATTTACAGGGTAGGATTATGGATTGTTTTTCCTTCCTTGATAGCTCATATAGCACCTTCAGACACTATGAAGACTAACTGTAAGGGAGGAGGTTTCTAGGTCAGTTCCAGTTTGATCACTTCAAGTGTAGTGTCCCAAGGTATCTTTACCTGTTTTAAAAANATGCTGGAGCTATATGGCTTCCCCTCTTCTTGCAATGGCAATGATTTCTGTAGCAGGTGATATAGTATCNATAATTTAAAATGGTGTTTCCATTGTCCATTCTGTTTTCATTTATTTATTTAATCAACAAATACTCACTGTCACCTATGTAAACATAAATATACCAGGACTTGGGAATTAAGCAAATTTGATTAACAGATTGTTCTATCATAAAGATGAGTTCTTATAGAAAAAGAGAGAAAATAAACAGTAAACAAACACCGAAATGAGAATGAAGAGTGACAGTTAGGCATGGACAGTAGAAAAGAAGCCAGGAGTCACCACAGGTTAGAGGGGAGCAAGGATCTGAGGATGAGCACATAACATTGATACAACATGATGTAACTGACCTTGAATATGAACTCACAGTGTTATAGGGAATGTAATTGATTCATATTTTAAGAGANTATTTTNTGAATTTGAAAGCAAAATCAATGAGATCCTATGTAAAACATAAAAAAGTAAAAGAATGAACAAATATACAAACAGAATCCGCACAAAGTGTAGGGAGGCATGAATATAACCATTCAAGCAATCCTGGGTTACATACTCTTGGAAAAATAGAAAATGAGAAATAATAGCATATGTAACCATTGAAATTAAGTGTAAGTATACAATTTATTTAAATGAAAATAAATTGAAAACCAAGATGAAAGATAGCATAGTAGGGAAATAATCTACCAAAACAGATCTTAGAAGCTTAAATTCAATGCTTGAACTATATAATTGATGATGCATGCATCTCTGTGGTATCATTATAAAATATTACCTCTTCATAGTTTTTAATGTGTGAATTAGAGTAAGTGAATTATACAAATTAATATGTTTATAACTCTCTCATCTGAAACTTCTCTTGTTTACTCACACCATAGTTTAAAAAATTATAAAATTAATTCTGTGTGTGATTTAAATAATTTATTCTTTTCTTTCTGCTTCATGGGTGACCTGTGCATTGGCGTCTTAAGAGTAGTGTAGGTTGTGAATCCCATAAGATCTGTTGAGGGAGTAAACTGTTATAGTTACAGCACAATCCTCAGTTCTGGTTTCCTTATAGCCTTAGCATTAGACTTTGGCTCAATTCCAAATACAATATGCTGTGTAGCTTTTTATTGCATAATTTAGGAAAATGGCACAGGAATCTGGTTTTCCCTGNATTGAGAGGAATTCTCTGNTCAATAAAAAACTAGAAATAACTTAATAGACNAGAATTCAGTGTGAGGAGTGTTCTTACAATTCCTATTTGGCTTCTTAACNTCTTCTGTCCAACAATTAATTGAATGTGTTGTGATACAGGAAGTCCTTAGTTTAGATTATTTCCCCTTGGATAGTAAGTTATAAGAGAATAGGCAAATTATATTGTGCTGTGAATTTGTGCTTGCATCCTTTGAGATACAAATAACTGCCTCAGTCATATTTTTATCTGTTATTGATATTCACAGGAACCTGGTCAAAATGTGGCTAGNTCTAATATGTATGCCCTGCCATGGAACATCCTTACCTAAATCACCAAGCCTGGAGCCTCAATTTTCTTTATCAGGGAAAGAGGCAAGCACAGGGTTCTGAAGATTAAACACAGTTATCAGTATTGCACAGCTAGTTCTCTTTCCTGGTGAGCTATCTCCCTGCACCCACAAACACATTCAAGCTCACAGCAACTCACCAAAAACTCATCACATAAAATAATTCCCAAGANCAAACCCAGATCTAAAGAATGTATAAAACAGATGTATAGCAACCAAGTGATTTGAATAACCAAGAATAAATCAAATTACTAGATATCAACAAAAATAAAGATTCACTTAGATGGCAGTATTCCCAATGTTTTTAAGATATGTTTTCTTTCTCCTTGTGTCTTTTTTCAAGGTCTGGTCTTAATATGGAAATGAATGAATGAATATATAAAAGATCTTCAAGGAGAGCCGAGCTATACCTGGCAGAAGAAGCCATCCAGGCATCAGTATGATAAATAAATATGTGATGGAGAAATGTCTGTGTGCTGTGGAGAGAGGCAGAACTGGAGACATGGCAGTGGTGACAGGTGTGAGAGAGGGTTGAGGTCAATAGTGGAACAAGTTGTTGACCAGAAGGGTCAGCAGGGTAGTGTGCAGCAGCCTAGACCTTGCTCAGACACAGACTCAGCCCCCAAATATGCCCCTGGCCATGTGATCGCCTTGGCTCTGGGAAATGATAGAGGCCTGAAATGAGGAATGGTATACTTTCTGAATTGGGCCTCCTCAAAGGACTACCATGGTTCCTGATGCCACCAGAGGCTATGTTGGTGCATGTAATCCATGCTGTTGCCCCAGGCCATGATGAAGTCTGAAATCAATGTAAGAGGTCTGTGCTGATGGTTGAAGCCTTGGTGTTATCCTTGGGTTTTGCTGCCCAGGGGGCCATGTTAATGTGAGTGGCCTGCACTACTACCTGAGGCCATGGTGATGTCTGGTCTGTGCTGCCACCAAGGGCCACGTCTGGGTCTGAGGTCCTACTCCAGATAAGGTCTGTGTTGATGTCCATCTCCTGTGCTGCCACCTCAAGCCATTTTGATGCCCATGAACTGTGATACTGGCAGGGGCCAGGTGGATTTGAGTGGCCAGGGCAGCCAGCTGGGGCCATGTTGATGTCCATGGTCCATGGGCCATGTCTGGGGCTGTAGTCCTGATGTGAGTGGGGGCCTTGTTGATGTCTGTGGCTCATGTTGCCACAAGGGCCATGGAGATGTCTGTGGTCTATGCTGAAGCCTNAAGCCACCTAGGTGGATGTCTGTGGGTCCTGCTGCCACCAGGGGCCATACTGATCTAAGTGGTTTGCATTGCCACCTGAGATCATGGTGAAGTCTGGGTCTGTGGTCCTACTACTGCCAGAGTCTGTATTAATGTTCATGATTGAGTCTGAGTCTGTGATTCTATTGCAGCCGGGGCCAAGTTCATGGTCTGTGCTGTCACCAAAAACCATGTGGAGGCTCACGATCTGTGCTCCTGCTGACTATGAAGAGCAAGGATGCTATTTTCTGTGTTATTGTTGACTCCAAATGCACAGTTGAAGGCTTCTGTGAAAATGGCAGCCCAATCCCCTTCCTCCCAAAAAAGTAGCCTAGATAGGAAGCTTTAGAAGAGAACTCTAATTAAAAGTGTGATGGGGATNCTGAAGTGAAGTACTCCACAATTGATGGCTTTAGGTAGGAGTGTGGGAAGGTAAGTATTCAGTTCTATTTAAAGGGCAGGCCACTGAGAGTTTTGACNATGCTCCAGTGAATATATAGATAACAAAAATTGGATTTGATTTTATTCTTATTTTTAGTTTTACTTTTGGATGAGGGGGTCACAAGGGTGGAGGGTAGACATGGAAGGACTGGGAAGTGAGTTTGATCAGGGTGCATGATGTAAAATTCCCAGAGAACCAGTAAACATGTTATGTTGGGGGAGGGGAGATCTTCAAAGAAAATATAATATACAATCATAATTATAAACAGTATTTGAGTTCTCTTTGACCTTGAGTGAGCTTGTTCCTTTCTTCCCCTCCTGTGCATGTAGTTTTGGAAGTGGATATTGTGTAATCATCTTTTCTTCTCTCTACAACAGTGAATATCCAGTAGTTCTAACTTGACCTGAGGTTGGCTAGTTTAACTTAAAAAGAATCTACGCAAGGAAAACAAATGTCATTANATCACAAGTCTGGGAAGCTAAGGATACTCTAAGTTGTTTTTTCACTGGCATAGCAGCTGTACCTGAATCTCCTGCTGTTTCAGCCAGGAACTGCATCTCTAAAATTACTGGCCCACTTCTCAGGTAGTGGCCCTGCAGGATTTCTACNTCCTACTGGATCCACTTCCTGCAGCTGCCACCAAATGTAGTTTTTAACTAAATCTCTATTGTTCTATTTACCAATAAAGACTCAGGAGTCAAAGGCTGGGGTGAAAACCTGCTAGCCCAGAGAGATTGAGGAGCAACTAGTTGACTTTCCCTCTTCTCCAGAATCTCATAAAGAGAGTGTCTCTTCCATCACTCCAAACCAAAAAGGACTNCCACACTCAAAGTCCCTCCCTGCTACTTCGTTTGGCATCTCTATCCATTTTCCAGACTCCCTCTGACTCTCTATGATCACTTTCTGCCAACTAGTTGCTGGCTCCACCTTCTGACCCAAGGTTGATTTTATTTAACTAACATAAATGTGAACTCAGGGTTCACAGTGTGATCATATACCCTNCAGCACTAAGTATCAAATCTAAGGTATGAGCTGGAAAGCAAGAACTAGTTTTGAAGTGTGGTACTGACTGTAATCTCAGCTACTCAAGATAATGAGGCAGGAACATCACAAAATCCAGACCTACCTGGGCCCTAAAGTGTTCTGACAATCCTCTCCCAAAACACAGTTCTAAAGAGTTCCAAGAATATAGCTTGTATTAGACTGCTTGGCTAGAGCATATGAAGTCTTAGGTCCAATTCTCAGGACTAAAGAAGGGTAGAGACACTGAGATTTATTTTAGAAAACAAGCCATTTCTACTGTGGACTATGATTACACAAACAGTATTTATTCTAAAAAGATCTGAATATTGATGGTTCCCCAGATAGTAAAGCCTGAGCTTGGAGATCTAGGTAACCATTAGCACTCTAGAAATACTTACTTAAACAATATCTAATCTTATGGTGGGATTTGANGGGATGGAAGCGTCTATTTGCTTTAATGAGTTAAAATTCCTGTGATTGATGTTACTGAAGAATCTGGTTTCATTTCTTTTCATTTGGGAATAACCTAGAAAAATATACATATCAAAACACTTAACAAAATAAAATACCTTACATCTATTTTACACACATACCTTTCCCCCCAAATGTCTATATTATTAAGAGGAAAACAGTCCTTATAGTAGATGCCGAAGTAAACTTACCACTCATTCTCAGAACTGACCAGGATGGGACCCCACAGGTTACAAGCAGGTTGCCAAATGGTCAGAGTTCTTTCTTAGGTCATCCAAATGAACAGCATGAACATTGCAAAGCCTGGGGCTTCCTGACCTTGATCTGTTTTGGCGTTTTTTTATCTTATGAGAAAACACCTGGTGTAAGAGAGACACAGAACATCCTGATGATGGAATGTCNTGCTCCTGCCTTCTGTTCCTGACATTTAAAAATCACAACATTNCAGTGACACAAACACAAACCAATGGTGAGGATCAATAGTTTTAGAATGGTGCTTTTAGATAACACTCACACACAATCAACTGCTTCAATAAATCTTGCATGGTCTGGCAATGTTTTCAGATGTTGTTAGTGACCAGATTTTTATGGTAATCTCATTAAATTTGTTTTAAGGATTTCTTTTGTGTTAAAACTTATAAGCATTACATCTTACAATAGAAGCAGGGCCAATTTGACTCNGAGACTTCCTTTAACTAACAGACCAAGTCATATGAAGTGTGTGCTCCGGAGAGTGCATCATTTTATTTAAACAATAGCTGTAGCAAGTTGCTGGGACAGATAACAACTATGCATGTGGAAATCTCAAAATAGTGTTGACTTCATAAACTTGGAAATTGCATGATTATATAAATATTCNTTTCACCCAACAGTCTCATCATATCATTAGTGTGTATATAATTTATTTCTTCAAATGGAATTNAAAAATACTATCAGGAAGAGATGTTAGCTCTGATTACAATTGTAAGCCATTGCTTTACTATTTCAAACTCCTTACGTATATCATGGTTACTGTCATTGTCATTACTACTGTGAGGCTAAAAGGGCTAAAAATGTGATGAAGACTCCACAAAATGTCAAATGAATGAGTCTTTAGGAACAGAGCTTTTGTTTTTTCTACAAAAAGAATGAATTCTTTAAAGGGTTAAAATAATTAATAGTATAATCTAAATATTATTTACATATTTTCCTGAAATTTATTTTTCCTTGTAGCTATTTTTGTTAAAACAAAGAGTAGCAATTCGTAATTTAAAATATAAATCCAGAAACGGCTTTTTAGGGGACTTGTGTAATTTTATTTATTTTGACACATGAAATTTTTTCACACATATAAAACTAAGTTATGGTGATATCACTATTAAAGATTAACTTTTAACTTGTTATTAAAATGCTAATTTCCAAACTGCAGCCTCCCCTCCTTCCACTCCTCCCAATTCCCATCCCCCACCTTTTCTCTCCACTAGATCCACTGCTCCTCTGTTTCCATTCAGAAAAAAAGCAGGCCTTCCAGGGATATCAACCAAACATGACATAATGAGATACAATAAGACTAGGCACAAACCCTCGTATTAAGGCTGTGTGAAGCAATCCAGTAGGAGGAAAAGGGTCCCAAGAGTGGACAAAAGAGTCAGAGACAACCCTGCTCCCACTGTTAGGGGTTCCACAAAAACACCAAGGTAACAACCATAACATATATGCAGAGGACCTAGCCAGACCCATGAAAGCTCCCTGATTGCTGTTTCAGTCTGTGAGCCCATATGTTCACTACTTAGTTGTTTCTGTGGGCTATGTTCTCCTGGTGTCCTCAACCCCTCTGGCTCCTGCAATACTTCTTCCACCTCTTCCATGGGGTTCCCTGAGCCCAAGGAGAGAGACCCAATTGGGATGTAGAATGATCAGATATACTTTTCTAATAGTTCATTCCTGCTCTTCCCTTTAGAGTTTGGCAAGAAGTTATAATATTTGGAAAATTTAACAAATTTTTTTTGCATTCTTTCCCTAAGAAATCTAAGGCTTATCAAAATGGGAGTATACATTCTCTTTTCCATATCAGAAAGAATTGCTTGTACAACTAGACTGGTTCTTACAACAGAATTATAAACGATGTCAAATAAATTTATGCTTCAAATTCAAATCCTTTCTAAACATATCTACAGGAGAAGTACACACCACTTTAAGTACATAGATGAAGCCCTTCCCTGGGNTAATAGTATGTGTCAAGAAACTTATCTCAAAAGGCTTATGTGATGGACTTAGGGAGATTCCTTGGGTCAGTACAGACAGTGTATGTCTTGCCTATAAAATTCATTAACAAGCAGCTGCTGAAGGTTTTAACATCTCAGAAAGAAGACATCTTGTATAATGCTAGGTCAAGTTTTGTTCTGCTAGATAAATGTGGAAACTAGTGAGTCATACATTGAATAATGCTAGGGATGCTTTTGATTTGACAGCACATCTGGAGTCCATAAAGATAATCTTGTGCTTCTCTNGTGCCTGGGAAGAAGGTATCATTAGAAAATTTCTTTAACACCATGNTATTGGACAGTAAATGGTTGTAATTCTATCATGCTTTGATATTTGTTTGCCTAGGGATGTAGTCTACAGTTGGAATGATGGGAAACTGTAAATAAATGAAGTTTGACTTATCTTTGGTTTTATAATGAACATGAGCAATAAATTCCACAAAAGATAAGGAATTCAGAGCCAATAGTGACTAACAAGCAGATGGGGTTTTAGCAAAATGTAGTGATAATGACTGCATAAAATAGTGAGAGATATATACATATTGTTTATAATATGATGTGCAATTAAAATATACATGAGCTCTTTGTATTTCGTATATACTTTACTCATAAGATCATCTTATGGAAATTGTGACTGAGATCATATGCCTCTTTCAGTGCTCTGCAAATACATGACTTGGTGAATCGTCTGTTGTGGTATCTAAAACTGACATATAGGAATATCCAGCTTTAAGTTATTTAGGATAATGTGAACTAAAAAACTTTTGAAGACAAAGAGCTTGCCAGGACACAGAAATTTATTTTCTTTTATAAATAAAATAAATTTATATTTATTAAAGAAAATGCTTAACAAGCTGCACTCCTGCTTTGCTATTATTCCTTGGGGCCTTGCAGGATGGAGGAGCAGGATCATCTCCCATTAAGCATGTGCCTATGTTCATAGTCAATAGCTCCCATTCTTCTGACCTCCTCATATTATGCAGATATGATGTACAGTAGTAATTTATTTTTAGTCATTTCCAAACACAGGACTTGAAGTTTCTTCTTTATGATTTCACTCTTTAACTAGGTGTTGACTTGATATGTGTCCATGCCTACAGCACAGTAACTAGATGCAGCTGTGTCTTTGGGATTTATGACATATCCTTGTTGTTAGGAGCCAAGAGGAGTGGCTGCAAAGTAACTTAGTGGCTTAGGGGGAAAACATAAAAGACAGAGCCTGTCTTCTGAAAACAGAAGAAAGAAATAGCCAAATCCTTGGTCAGTGTTTACTCTTGAGCCAATTTACCACATCACTGATTCCTACTTCCCAGGGTTTATGTAATGGCTATGAGTGATACAAGAAACTGAGTCCTTGATGAAGTTGTGTAGGTCTCTGTATTTTTTTTAAGATTTATTTATTTATTATATATACAGCGTTCTGCCTGCATGTATGCCTGCAGGCCAGAAGAAGNCACCAGATCTCATTACAGATGGCTGTGAGCCACCATGTGGTTTCTGGGAATTGAACTCAGGACCTCTGGAAGAGGAGCCAGTGCTCTTAACCACTGAGCCATCTCACCAGCCTGTCTCTGTATTTTCTATATTGTCCATTAACAATGATAAAGATGAGATATTTATTTTAAGGAGTGTAGAAACAAAAACAAAATATTATTTTAATGTAGCTTTTGTTCACTATAATTGTATTGAAATGTAAACTACATAGTCTGTCTATGGTTTCTGAGAGAGGGACATTCTGCTGGGATTGATTTTCCAGATAAATTACATTTGGTTAAGCACAACAGGAATTCATAATTTTTAGTCACCTTGGTTCTATACATTCTGATAAAATGCATTCTTCTTTCTGTTATTAAATGGAAAATAGGAAGATAATAAACAATGATTTGTAAATTATATATATATAAAATTACATATAATATATGCTATATGGTATATATTAAATATATGCTATATATGCTCTATCATATCATATAGTAATAAGTATTGTATATGCCATATATAGTTTATGTAGCATATTATATGTAATATATAGCATATATTATATATACTATAGCACATATTATATATAACTATATTATATATAAATAGAATTACACCACCTTTCCCTCTTTTTTCTCCCTCCAGCCTTTCCCTCAAGCCCTCCCCATCCCCACTCAAGCTGATATCCTCTTTTTCTTTATTATTATATGAATAACATATATTTTTGTTGTTTGTGTGTGTATGTTTTCAAAGCTGACTGTTCTGCATTGGAAAATAAATAGGAGTGGCTCATCCCAGGGAGACATTAATTCTCTTTCTCCCAGTAGTCATTAGCTGCCTGTAATTCTTTGTCTATAGATGGGACCCTCTGAAATTTTCCTNCAACCACATTAACAAGTTCATTGATAATGTCATCANCCAGTCTTGTTTATGCAGCCCTCTTTAAGCCTGACAGCCTCACACCAGACTTTCTGGTATTCTGGATCTTACAATCAACACCTGCTTCCACAATGTTCCCTGAGTCATAGATGCAGGAACTGTAAGGTAGATGTTTTCACTGTGGCTGGGTTCTCCATGATACATTGATTTCTGCATTGTGTCAACTTGTAAGGTTTTCTGTAATAGTCTCCATTTGCTGTAAAAACAGGCTTCTTTGATAAGGGGTGGCTACACTTATCTGTGGGTATAAGGATAAGGTTTAGAAAGTAATGAGGAATTACCCTGCTCTAGCAAAATGGGAATGGTTGATTTTTTTCCACTAAGGTCCCTTATCTCACTAGCCCAGGGAAGCTGGGTAAGTTTTAAGAACCAGGCATGATTTCNCTCCNGTTGAGTTTGATTGAAGTCNAATGTGACATCTATCTGTTGGTTGTCCCTGACATGTCAGTGCCCCTTATAGCACCTTTATGCATATCTTGCCATGCTGGTCTTTGTGGTTCACAGATATTTGAGCTGAGTAGGACTGTAGATTTGTTTCCTTCCCTTGGCAGCTTGCATGGAACCATGAAAACTACAAGTGNGTGGTGTCTTCAGCAATAGGGGTCCACCCTCAATCCCTGAGAGGCTAGCAATATAGTAATACTCATGGAAACTCTCAATGATAAGAGCAATATTTAGACTCCAGTAAGCACAAGACAGGAATTATTCCCTGAATCTTACAAATTTCTAAGGATAGGGAAGATCTTGCCTAAGATAATCTTGTGGGATGGAAACTAGAGTAAACCCAGGTCAACTTAAGTATGATGACTCCAGAACCTGTGTTGTAGACCACTGAAAATTACACTTTTAGTAATTGTATTAATTCCTTTCTTACCAATCTCTCTTAAAGTTCTGGTGTCCAAAAATACATAATTCTCATATTAAAATACTGCTAATTTCCTGCCAACAGAGAGGAAAAACCAGAATCTTAATGGCATTAATATACATGTTGTTTTGTGTTTTTATCCATTATAAATATTTACCTCTCTTTTCTGTTTGAATATTACAATCAATTATTGTAATATTTATTTCATAATACTGCTGAGTAGTCTACAGCTATGCCTGACACAGTCGGACAGGAGCTATTTATTCATTTTTGTTATAAAGTTTTATAATCCAATGTGACTTCGTGAAGAAGTCTTTTGTCCATTTTAGAAAACTGAAATTCAACAAACTCCTTGTTCATTGCATATTTTGACTGCTTAAAGCCAACTATTGATAGAAAAAATAAAANACTCATCTTTTTGGACATAAANCTCATACTGTTGTAAGTAGTTTAGCAATAATACTTTTTGCATCTATATTATTTATAAATAAAANGATAGCATATTTTGACCCAACAATTGTATTAAATAATTCCATTCTACACTCCCTCATCTTTTCTTCTTCATTAATTCTTTCTTTAATTATTTTACACTTTCCTTCCCACTCTATTTTGATTAAAAAATAAATTATAGATATATTT
>LZPO01027847.1:10921-30677 GCA_001675575.1 Neotoma lepida | reverse complement strand
TAGGAACTAGAGGCCTCTTAAACTTTCAGGCTTTGAGCAGTAGCTGAGCTGAGATTCATTTGGGTGAGGACTCAGAAGCCTGTAGTCTGAGGAAACAATATCAGCTGAGTGAGGAGTTGGCAAGGTGTGGTTGGCTGTGGCTTGTTATGTTTCTCTGAGCTTTCAGAATTTATCTCAATACCTGGCCTGGTGTTTTCAATTANTAAGACCGTTTAAGATTCCTCTTACAGTCAAACTCCTGTACGAGGATCTCCTGATGAAGGCCTGNAGTCTCCCTTCATGCTGTGCTAGGCTGTATATTCTAGGTTTGTATTCTAGTCCTAGTACTGCCAAGCTGTCCTCAGAGTTGCTTCTCGTGAATTAAGTTAAAACAGTAACTCAATTATTATTCAGGTTTCTTGGCTCTTTTACTATGGATTCCTCATCTTTTTAACTGACCATCAAATCCCAGTGTCTTTGTTGCCGTGGCCGTAATTTCTGTTCAATCCTTGTACAAATAATGCCATTCTCTGGGTGGTTTATCTTACAACACTGGGATCCACTAACTCCAGATTAATTATTTTTCATTTTAAAAGCAAAAATGTTTATTATTACAAAACAAAAAAAGTCAAATAAAAGAGTTGAGACTATGAAAGAGTGTGTGTAACAGAAACAGACAGGTTTTAGGTCTGAGGGTTGATTGAGGCATCTTAGTTTAATACTTCCTCAAAATTAGAAAATTCGTCACACTGGATTTGCCTATATGAGCCCAGACCATTTATCTATAATAAACTAAAATGAAACATGTGAATCTTAAAGCCACCTAAAATATATACATGTATGAAAAAGATCTGAATGGAATCATCAAATAATATGGGAAAGCCTCAAAATGGGCATCTCTTTGTCACCAAATAAAGCCTCCAGATCTGAGAATGGGTTATAGCTAATTGACCTCTTGGCCAAAAGTGCTCCATAGGAATCCCAAAACAACCCAAGCCATTGCTAAGGTTGCTGGTTACTCTTCACAAACTGATAATAAGGTCCTGTTGCTATACCTCTTGAACACATTGAACAAAGAAAAGTTAAGCTAGTGCCAACCTAGAACCTTCACCTCTTAGTGACTAGTGTTCATGGTACTGGAAGTTACTCTNCATGCTACCAAAGGGAAAAGGTAAACACTACCCTAGCTACAAAGCCTTCAATTGTGGTGATATTTTATCTGTCTTCCCTAATAAAATTTATCTGAGGGTCAGAGGAAAAACGGGGCTGCCAGCCACTAATAGAAAACAATAGCCATACAAGTTAGCACACGCCCTTAATCCATTTGGTTTTCTGTGACTCTAAGGTCACATGGGGAACTAGCAGTAGGAGGTGGTGGCACACGCCTTTAATCCCAGCACCAGCCTTAGAGTTCTGAAGGTCCATGCAGACAAGACAGGAAGTGATGTAGCTTGGTGAGGATAGCAGATGGACAGGCATAAAAAGCCAGGTTAGACTGGAAGTCTCTCTCTTCCCTCCGCTTCGCTCCTTGGAAGTAGAGGCAGCGTTGGTGAGGTGAGGCTAGTGGTGGCTTGCTCCTAATTCCTCTGATCTCTGTCAGATTTTCACCCTTATTTCTTGTTCCGTGTGTTTATTAATAAGACTGGTTAGAAGTTCATCTTACATTCAATCTTCTTGGTGACATGGCTNCAATGTGTGCTACTGCAATAGTGGCAAAAAGCTTGTGGAACTAACCAACTAATATCTGATTGGTATTAAGGGCCACTCCATGAGATGGAACCCATTACCAACACTGCTCGAGTGGCCAAGAATGTGAGACTAGATGTGGTGATATTTTATTTGTCTTCCCTAATAAAATTTATCTGAGGGTCAGAGGAAAAACGGGGCTGCCAGCCACTAGTAGAAAAACAATAGCCATGCAAGTTAGCACACGCCCTTAATCCATTTGGTTTTCTGTGACTCTAAGGTCACATGGGGAACTAGCAGTAGGAGGTGGTGGCACACGCCTTTAATCCCAGCACCAGCCTTAGAGTTCTGAAGATCCATGCAGACAAGACAGGAANTGATGTAGCTTGGGAGGATGGGAAATTAGTTAGCAGATGGACAGGTATAAAAAGCCAGGTTAGACCGGAAGGCTCGCTCTTTCCTCCGCTTCAATCCTGGGAAGTAGAGGCAGCATTGGTGAGTGGTGGCTTGCTTCTCTGATCTCTGTCAGATTTTCACCCTTATTTCTTGTTCCGCGTGTTTATTAATAAGACTGGTTAGAAGTTCTTCTTACAACTAGATGGGCTGGGGACTTTGGGGAAAATAAAATAAAGGAACATAACTAGAGGGACATAATAGTAAAATAATTCCTGATAACAGTCTCCTATACTCATAGGTCAATCATCATCAGAGAAGCTTCCTCTTGCTAGATGAAAAAAATACAGAGACCCACAACTAGACAATGTACAGGCAGTGAGAGAGAGATCTTGGAGCATTGTAAATGGGATGTATGGANCATATCCCTCCCCTTAGGGCTCAGGAAACCCTGTGGNAGAAGAGCCAGCAAGGATGGGGGACACCAAGGAAACAAGATCTTCTAGACACAACAAGAAAGATGCACATATGAACTCAAAGGGACTGTGGCAGCATGCACAGGGCCTGCACATCTAAGTGAGATGGGGTACCAGCACTGAGAGTGTAAGTGGACACAAGCACCAAACCCTAACCCAACTGAAAAAGGAAAAATTAGTTTTCTTCAATGAAGTCTCACTGGGTATATAAACCTCTTCTAAGGGCAGGCCCCATGCCTAGCAGTAGATGGTCAACACATAAAAACTCAGTGTTTTTCATGTTATTTGTCTCATGGTGCTTCTTCAGGACTTTTTTCTCTTCTTCTCTTCTCTTCTCTTCTCTTCTCTTCTCTTCTCTTCTCTTCTCTTCTCTTTTCTTTTCATTTCAGTTCTTTTCTTTTTAAACACCTTACAGGTCTTTTGTGTACATATTATGACTTCTGGTCTTGTGTTTTCACGGAATGTCTATGTGTATGGACATGTGTGTCTCTGCATCTATATGTGTTTCTTGTGCTTTTTCTTTGGCTCTTCTTTGTCTGTTTGGTCATTTGTTTTGTCCTATTTTGGTTTGTTTGTTTTTGTTTTAGCTTATTATTATTTTTAGATGTCTATTTTCTAAGGATGGAAAGAAAGGGTATGGATTTGGTTGGGAGGGGAGATGGTAAGGAGGAGCTGGGATAGAGAAAACCATAATCAGAATATATTGTATGAAAAAAATCCATTTTCAGTAATAGAAAAATAGTAAGCAAAATGCAAAACTGAACTCATATGAACCAGTGAATACATCACTGGTCAATAAAATTATTCACACACTGAATAGTTAATGGAATTTGATTCTAGACTGCTTCTTCCTAGTGTGTACCCAGCACTGATGGTCTGAGTCCTTGTTTGTGAGGATGACATTTAAAATATTTTTTGAGGGGGAGGGTAAGTGAGAAAGCAGTAGAACACTGGAAATGTAGTATTATTGTGCTTCTCCTCCTGGGACATGCCTAAAAAATACCCAGACACATTGGATTAATCTCCATTGACAATGTATTGCATAAATAAATAAAAATTCTAATAGATGGTTATGTTATTTAATATTTTTGTAGCTTATATAACACATTTTAATAAGATAGTTATTAGGTCATTTTTAATCATTGGAAAAGATGAAGACATTTGGCTTTCTTAACATTTAACTTAAAATCACAGANAAAAATGCTTTTTAGGCTTTCATTATATACACAGTGATCTTGTTGTTTGTAAGTTGCTGAAATTTTACATTCATTTAAAATTGAACATCAGATGTTTATAAGACAAAATACTGAAGCCAGGATTCAGAATGGAAACTGTGACATCATAAGAACAGAACTGCATTTCAAAGNACTGGAGGCCTGCCAAAGCACCTCAGAGAAGGCTCAAGTCTCACATACCTAAGCTCTTGTCTGAAGCAGTCTCAGGAAAAAATTAAAAGCTTCACCAGGACTACATGATGAGGGAAATTGTTCAAAAGAGAAAAACAACAAAAACTGAAACAAAACAAAGTGTGTGTGTGTGTGTGTGTGTGTGTGTGTGTGTGTGTTGGGGGTTGTCTGTAGCAAAACTCTGTGTCTATAAGCAACCAGGAAAAGAAGAGGGAGCCCAATGGTCTCTATTTTCTAAAAACTGATAATGACAC
The DNA here is from genome assembly GCA_001675575.1 of Neotoma lepida. Lineage (NCBI taxonomy): Eukaryota > Metazoa > Chordata > Mammalia > Rodentia > Cricetidae > Neotoma > Neotoma lepida. The sequence continues at coordinate 26,483 of LZPO01027847.1, read as the reverse complement.
AAGATTCCAGGTAGTCTTGCTTAAATGTTCATTTATCATTTTTTTTCTTAAATTTTCTGATTGTTGCTTTTTTTGTCACAGTGAAAGGTTAATCTTTGGTAAGACTAGACAGTTCTAGAAATTTAGTATTCTCGATGAATGGAAAATAAGTATACCTCCCCTTTTTGTTGTTTTTTTTGAATCAGGGTCTAACTATGTAGCCATAGCTCTCCCAAAACTCACTATGTTGACCAGTCTGGTCTTGAAATCACAGAGATCTGTCTGCCTCTGCTCCAAGTGCTGGAATAAAAATATGCTCCACCATGCCCAGCTTGAAAAGAAGTTCTTATTGATGGCTATGATCAAACATGACAAATGTGAACTTTTCTGAGAGCAAGTGTTATGATTCTTTTGGTTCCTTTGGTTTCTTAAGCAGGTACCCACTTATAGTGAGCCCCNTGAATGTTGCTGCCAATAGGAATTCTGACTTACATATACATTTTGTCATCATGTAAAACAGGCATGTTACCTATTTAATGCTTTTAGAATAATGTACAATTTATAATTCATCTTATTTTTGCTTCATTGAACACTTTTTCTAAATACAGTCAGTTAAAGCAACACTAACTTAGCTCCTGGTGTGATTCTGTGGGTCATCAATTTCACGGGAGATGGCTACTGCCCTGTGGTTAAAATCTTTCTAATACTTANAATGAGTTGCTGAGTTAGCTATGTCAAAAATTGCTAGATTCTAGAGTATGGTTTGGAAGGGCAATAATTTGTGACTTTCCCCTCAATAAATAAATATATTGTGAAAAATACAAATTTAGCTAACACTGCCTTCCAAATCTTCAGGCCTTTTGTGCTGTATGATATCTACAGAGGCTTGACTTAGACAATGCTTCAATTAAGGGTGGCATCTACAGTCCATCAAGCAATTTAGTTCATCATAAGATGCCTTTGAATATTGAGGTTTTATTAACATAAATGTGCTGATTTGTATACCATCTTACTGTTTTCATGCTATAATGGCATTTGGGTCTCTGTAATATAAAACATAATTCACAATGCTTAAATATCTACTGTCTGGCCTGGGATTTCTCTCTGGAACAATGAGAAAAATTGACTCACATTTTAAAGACCCTTAATATTTTATTTTCATATGTTGTGGAATACTTTAACTAAGTAAAGATGTATTACATTTGTTTATGCTGCATTTGTTTCTTTTTTAATTTAAAAACTTTTTTTTCATTTTACATACCATCCTCAGGTCCACCTCCCTCCCCTTCTCCTGCCCCTCCCAGCTCCCTCCCATCCCACCCCCCATCCACTCCTCAGAGGAGGTAGGGCCTCCCTCGGATAGTCAACAAAGTCTNGCATACCAAGTTGAAGCAGGGACTAGCCCCCCTGCCCCTGCACAAGGCTGACCAAGGTATACCACTATTAGAGATGGGCTCCAAAAAGTCAGTTCATATACCTGGGATAAGTCTGNGTCCCACTGCTAGGGGCCCNACAAACAGACCAAGCTACACAACTGTCACCTACATTTCAAGGCCTATTTCAGTCTCACCCAGGCTCCCCAGCTGTCAGCCCAGAGTCCATGAGATTCCACTAGCTCTGGTCAGCTGTCTCTGTGGGTTTTCCATCATGATCTTNATCCCTGCTTGCTCATATGATCCCTCTTTCCTCTCTCCACAACTGCTCTCCAGGAGCCCAGCCCAGTGTTTGGCTGTGGATCACTGCATCTACTTCCATTAGCTACTGGATGGAGGTTCTATGATGACAATTAGGGTAATCACTAATCTGATTACAGAGGAAGGCCAATTCAGGCACCTTCTCCACTGTTGCTAAGAGTCTTAGTTAGGGCCATCTTTGTAGAATTCTAGGAATTTTCTTAGCACCAGGTTTCTCCCTTGCTCATAATAGCTCCCCCTCTCAAGATATCACTTTATTGTTCTCCCTCTCTTTCCCTCCCCCAACTCAACAATCTAGATCCCTCATGTTCCCCACCCCATCCTCTCCCTTCCACCCCCACTTCCCAGTTTACCCAGGAGATCTTAACTATTTACACACATTTATCCATGTGTGTCCCTCTTAGGGTCCTCCTTTTTACCTAGCTTCTCCGGGGTTATGGATTATATCCTGGTTATCCTTTGCTTTGCATCTAATATTCACATATAAGTGAGTACATACCATGTTGGTCTTTCTGGGTCTGGGTTACCTCACTCAGGAAGATTTTTTCATGTCCTCTTTAAGGGCCTTATCATCTTCATAAAGTTATTTATAAGGTCGTTTTCATCTGCTTCTTCTGCGTTGGGGTATTCAGGTCTTGCTGTTGTAGAACCACTCGTTTCTGGTGGTGCCATATTGCTCTTTATATTGTTGAATGTATTCTTACACTGTCATCTACCCACCTCTTCCTCCAATTGGTGCAGGTGGAGTCTGTGCTTTCGGGGGTCTCTCTTCCTCCAATCAGTACAGGTGGGGTCTGTGTCTCTGGGGGTTGATGAGGCTTCAGGGAATGGTTGGGTGGGGAAGATGCTGCTGCCGAGTTGCTGGGGGCTCTTCCTCCAATTGGTGTAGTTGGGGCCTGTGGCTCTGGTGGTTGCTCTTCTGCCAATCTAGGACTGAGTTGAGTGGGGTAGTGGCATGGGATGTGCCTCCAGGGGCTAGGACCTAAAAAGCAGGGCTGTCCAGCTGGCTGCTCAGACACTCACCTCTTTTGCCAATTGAATGCAGGTGGTGACTATGGCTCAGATGGTCGCTGATGCAGTGGTGGGGGATGGTTGGTGTAGGCTGTTGTATTTGTTTAATGGTGTAAGGATGTGTGATTAATTATGTAAAGATGTGAAAGATGTGTTGCATTTGCTTCACCTTGCCTGCCTATGGCACCTGATTGGTCTAATAAAGAGCTGAATGGCCAATAACTAGGCAGAAAAAGGATAGGCGTAGCTAGCAAGCAGAGAGAATAAATAGGAGGAGAGATGTAGGCTCAAAAAGAAAGAGAAGAGAATGAGGAGAAAGAGAGGGACATGTCCAGGGCCAAAAGCCAGGCAGCTGCCAGACAAACAGACATGAGAAGCAGTGAAAGTAAAATATACAGAAGGAAAAAAGGTAAAAACCCAAGGCAAAAGGTAGATAAGGAGTAACAGGTTAAATTAAGTTAGAAGAGCTAGCCAGAAACAAGCCTAAGATAGGCTGAGCATTCAAAACTAATAATAAGTTTTGGGAGCTGGTTGGTGGCCCAAAAGGAAAAGCCTGGTACATTTGTATTTTACTTATTTTGTACTGGGTGCTGTTTTAAGCTAGTTTACTGTGGTGATATATTGTGTATCCCAATAAAGCTTTNCGGAGAATCAGAGGACAAAGCCAGGCACTAAATTAGACATAGAGGTCAGGCAGTGGTGGCAAATGCTTTAATCCTATTACTCAGGAGGCAGAGATCCCTCTGGATCTCTGTGAGTTCAAGGCNACACTGAGAACAGAGCCAGGCATGGTGGCACACACTTTTAATCCCAATAATTGANATTTCATGTCTTTGCTTGGGAAACACACATGTCTTTAATCCCAGGAAGTAATAAGGCAGGACACAGACAGGAATATAAAGCATGAAGAAACAGGAACTCGGTCTCTCTTGAGGCTGAGGATTTCATAGAGGTAAGAATGTGGCTGGTTTGTTCTGTTTCTCTGATCTTTCAGCTTTCACCCCAATATCTGGCTCTGGGTTTTTTTATTGTAAGACCTTTTAAGATTCGTGTTACAGTTTACTTTAATTAATTTTACCTTTATGAAAGGTTTATGGTATAGGGTTATCACCAATTCTTGATATATGAAGCACAGAAGAGAAGTTCTTAAAGCACATACTTTAGGATTCCGCTAATTCTAGGTCCTACCAATCAGAAGGCACACCTCACCTTCCACATCATAGCTTCTATTTTATGTGATGCCAGTCACTTATAAATCATCCCAGATTTATGTAAAATTTGTCCCTAAAAATGCTGTGCTCTTAGTTTCTATATGGTCTTATATAAGGTATTTACTCTTCATGGAAGAAACTTTACACTAGTATTTTCTTTTCTCTCATAATATTAAAATTCAAATGTTAAGTTTCTGAAATATTCTTTCCTAATAAAAAATCCAAATTAAAAAAAATTCACACATTTTCTGGTTTTTTTTCCCAAAGTATTTTATTATTTTCTATTGCAGCATCTTTGTAATTGCAGTTTTACATTTATTTGTCTAGGCAAATGTTTGTGTTTTTTCCTTTATAAAATGTTTTTGTTATCATATACTAGTTATACATAGTAATGGACTTCTTCAGAACATTTTCATAAAATTTCACAATCTAAATAAATCCTTCTAATTTATAAATATGATGTATTTCTGTCTTATATTGTTCATTTTCTTTCCTAGAATCTTGAATTTTTTTTTACCATTTTTCAATTCTTTGGTTATATTTATCCCAAGAAAATTTAGAGGCTGTTGTGAATATGATTCTTTCCAGGATTTCCATGCTTTCTTTCACATAATAAAAATCTTAGCAAGACAGAGGAGTTTACATATAAAACTAATGTAGTTCAAAATATTAGTAAAAATAAAGTCATAACTGCATATAAGGGACTGAAGGAAATATACAAACATAGTCTGCTTTCCCCATATTTGATAAAATACACTTCAAGTCCAAACTGTTAAAGAGTAAAAGATGAACAATGTTTAGTGATGAGAGTCATTTCATCAGCATAACAATCACAGATACATACATGGGATGTCAACACATCTAAATTAATAAACCAAATATTTATCAGACATGAAAAGAAAAAGATAGCAACAGTATAGTACTAAAAGATTTTAATTACCCACATTGACAATGAATAGACAATTATCATATGGAAAATAGATTTGTACAGAAACTTTCTTTCAGAAGCAGAATCTATGGTTTTCTTTAGTGAGCATGGATCATCTTTTCTTTTATACCAGACCATAAAAGAANAATTATCAAATATAAAAATATTCAAGTCATGTCTACTGCTATTTCAGGTCATGATAATATGAAGAAATCTTGAAAATTCAAAAGAGTGTGCAAATCAAATAAGCTTCTGAAAAACCGTCAGAGTACACAATCAAATGGAAAGTTGTCCTTTATTACAAATATGATATTTTAAATACTCATTGTGCTTTTATATAACAGTATCTTATTTAGCCATNCCATTCTGATCAGCGCATGTACATGNAAATGACAGATATTACCNAACTATCCTTTAAAAGACGACACAAAATTTATTCATCTCAACAGTGAATATCAATGTTCCTTTCTCTACAGTTAAGTAACAGATGGTACTAGACAGTTATTTTATATGTGATTTAAATCTATCTATATTGCTATGAAATANCTATATTCAATATAATCATGTGTGTTTATTNAGATTACCTATCAGTCTCTGGACTACTGCTTTTTTCCTGAATATATATTTATGCTAAGTCCTTATTCATTATTTTGGGTCCTATTTTTATAAATGAATGTAATATTTGTCTTTGCTACATGGTAAAACTCTTGTAGCATTCTAATATTTTAAAATTTATTTTATAAAGTTTATTATTAAAAATNAATACACATGTGAGCAAATCTCTTCATTATTCCTTTGTGGTTTCTGTTTAAGAGTATATAATACATTTATGTGTGTCTGCATTTTTCTTTTATTTGCTACAATTTTTGCCATTAAATTATTTAACATCCCAACTCCCCAAAACCAAAATTCTTGACTTACTGTTACCCTTTACATTTCACTTATGATCCAGCCAATTCACTTCTTAGTTCATTTGTGTCTTGGAGAATATGATTAAGTGTAACCAACAGCACTACAGGAAACGGAGATGAGCCTCTTANAAAAGAAGATTGGACTTACAGTTCCTGAGAGACTTGGTCCTCAGTTGGTGGCCCAGTTTGGGAAGGTTTAGGATGTATGGTCTTCTAAGATGAATTATGTCACTGGAGGCCAGCTTTAAAGATCTGCTGTGGTTTCTAATTGTTCTCTGTTTCATGCTTGTACTCAAGATGTGAGCTGTCAGCTTTCTGCTCTCAGACCATGCTGTCTTGCAGCCTTTATCCTCCAACAACTAAACACCAATAAACCTTTTCTTGTATAAGTTTCACTGGTCATGGTGTTTTATCCCAGCAATGAAAAGAAACTAATAGAACATGCAAATTTTAAGAACAATATGAACCAGGCAACTACTTTTTCTCCAGGGTAAATAAAGAGACATTTGCTCCTAGGATGGACTGTTTCATGTATTTTTTTTTCTCTTCCTAGCATCTTCATATAAGCCATTTTTCAAATGTTTATGAATTCTTCAAAACTCTAACAAAAGAATACAAACATGAACCTTTTGTGGAAAAAATAAGTACCAGACAGGAAAGTCTGTGTACTCTATCTTGGAAAACCCAACTTAACAATATTTGTAAAGGAATAGGAAAACTCTCCCATAATTTCATGAGCACTATGCAATTAAATGACTAAGCAAAGACCCTTAGTCATTCTCTCAGAACAACATACTGGTTTATAGGCCAGATGAAAAATCCAAGTCACTCTCATTGTTGGAGTACACAACCCCACCAGGGTCAGAACATAGTAATTTAGCTGTACAATGGTAAATAAATGATGGCTTCTTAACTCTNGTTGACCAAAAACCATTTATGTATTTATTTCTCTCTTTATGCTTGGTATTTAAATATCATGTTGCTGTACTTAAATCAATGGTCTTGTAAGTAAACCATTTTCAGGAGTGGGTTAGTTAAGTGGTGGTAAGAAGTAAAAATGTTGAAGATGCAGTTTCTTATACTATGGAAGACACAAACTAATGTGCAGATATATAAAATGTGTCTTGATATGTGACTACAATTGTCTTCCAAGAATTTATAACATGAGTTCCTATTGTAGCTCTGATTCAGAATCATGCACATTTACAATCTCTTTCCAAAGAAATTACCATATACCTGATCATTGCATGCCTGTGAATGGTCTGTCTCAGCATTCACTGGCTCTATTCTGTTGGGAGGTTACATGTTTGTTCAAACTAATTTTTGTAATACTATAATTTTGTCCATTTTCTGATGCTTATAANTTCATCTACCAACATCAGACTTAAATGCATTTCATTGAGTAAATGAAAAATTCACAAATCAAGGAATTAGTCATGCATCTGGTGATAACTATTTTTCTAAATGTTCAATTTTAAGGAAGATTCNGTTATAATTAAAATCACTTCAGTATCAGTGGCCAAACTCTAATGGTGAATCTTTCCACTCATGCCATTTTAATTGCAACAATACTGATCAAACTATGCTAAAAATTTGAATTCCAAGTTTCAATTCGGCACACTCAAACCTTCTTGTTTCAACTCAAGGATTGAAGTTTACATTTTTAGAACTCATTTGTGCCTTTATAATTGGTATTACTTTTCCATCATTTATGAATACCAAGTATTCAAATCTTCTAATTAGTGTTGCTGTTAGTCCTATATATAAGTGATTGTTGGGTTAATATAATTCTTATATTTTTTATTTTTTATTTGATAGATGTTCCTCTTAAACTCTTCTTACCTTGTAACAATTCCACTTATCATGTAAACTAAGAAGGAGATACATTTCAAATTATGGTTTCAGCTTTTAAATGATCTATTGCATTCTTGGTTATAAAACAATCCCATAAACCCCAAAATTCTCTGGGCATTTACTCTAGTAGTCCACCAACATAGAATATAAATGCAACCAGGTATCAGACACAGGTATAAAGCTAATGGTATGCTACTCTTTTTTCAATGGAAATCTTTTATTATCTGAAGAATATTCCTTTGAAATTCAGAGACAAAAACTATTAAAAGAGGAAACTCAGTCATAAGTCAATATNAGTAAACCTTTCTTTATTTACTTTCTTTACATTTTTAAATGTTCAAATAAATNGTAGAACTGTAGTTGAACGTTTCTCCATCCTATCTAGCCCCTGCAGTCCTGTGGCNCACTTATAAAATAATCACTCAGAAGCTTATATTAATTATAATTGCTTGGCCATTAGCTCAGGCTTATTACTGACTAGCTCATATTTAATTTAATCCATAATTCTTATCTATGTTTAGCCACATGGCTTGGTACCTTTTCTCAGTTCTGCCTTGTCATCCTTCTTCTTCTGTGTCTGGCTGGTGACTCCTGACTCCTTTCCTCTTCCCAGCATTCTCCTAGGCTGCTGGTCCCACCTATACTTCCTGCCTGGCTACTGGCCAATCAGTGTTTTACTAAACCAGTGTTCAAGAGCATTATCCCACAAGAGTGGAACTATGANGAACATATTGGATCTTGTTCATAAACTTTGATGGTCAGTAGTTATGGATCTGTAATAGCAAAATTAGCCTGAAATTTATTAGTAGCACCTCAAATTTGTAGTGCATACAATGGTAAAGAACAGCTCTTTAAGGTAGACCTTGAGATTCAAACTGTGGCTCAATCACTTTGTATGTGTGTGCATTTGTATGGTGAGTACATACATATGTGTTTGCTCAGTGTGTGTGTGTGTGTGTGTGTGTGTGTGTGTGTGTGTGTGTGTGTGTGCAGAGAGAGAGAGGGAGAGAGAGAGAGAGAAAGAGAGAGAGAGAACTTATATATGTATGTACATGTGGAGAAAAGAGGCCAATGGCATGTGTCTTCAGTCACTTTCTACTTTATTTTTTGAGATAGGGTCTCTGTAGATGAAGGTTTCTCTATTTCTCAGCAGCTGCTCCCAAATAACCACAACGAGGCTTAGTATTAATTATAAATGCTCAACCAATAGTTCAGGCTTTTCTCCANCCACCTCTTACAACTTAAAGTNACCTTATTTCTTATCTATGTTCTACCACGAGGCTCATGGCTTGTTACCTCATTTTCTACACATCCTGCTTCCTCTGCATCTGGGTCTTGACTCCTCTGACTCCACCCTTCTTCTTCCTAGCATTCTCTCTGCCCCNAAAATCCTTNCTAGCTATCGGCCAATCAGCTTTTTAGTAACAATGAGAGCAACACATTTTCACAATGTACAAAAGGATTATTCCACAGTAGATCTCTAACTGAACCTGACACTCATCAGTTAGGAAAAACTGGCTTACAAATAAACTCAAGGATCCTCCTACCTTTGCCTCCTTAGGACTAGGGTTAGAGGCATGTGAAACCTCACATGGTGCTGGGGATCTGAACTTGAGTAATCATGTGATCATGCNTGGAAAACAGTTTACTAACTGAATTATCTCCTAGGCCTCTCAACTACCTCCTGAGAGTGAGACTGGACAAGTCTGTCCAAGTTCCCTCTCCNGTGAAAAGGAAATAACACCTAACTCATAGTCTACTATGGAATTAAATGAGTGTGTTTTGCTNACTAGTGTGACTAATATCTAATATTAAGTTTGTTCTTATCACTNCTTCCCTCAAAGAAAGAAATATTAGAATGTTAATAAGGATAAAGGTGAGCTATCCCTGTATTTGACAGTATTGATTACCTTACAATGCCCTAATTAGAAAGCCACTTTTCCCCTTTCAGATATCAACTATAATCTACACAGGATACACTCTGCTTGAAAGGAAGTTGTTCTGTCTTGGAGTCTGTAGGCAGAGTTTTCCTATCCCAACTGCCTGCTCCCNAATTGGCAAATAACTGACTCAGAGTCTTGATATAAATTATAAATGCTCAGCTGATGGCTCAGACTTGTTACTAGCTAACTCTTACATTTAAATTTACCCATGTTTCTTATCTAAGCTTTGCCATATAGCTCATGGATTGTTACCTCATTTTCTACATATCCTGCTTCCTTGGTGTCTGGCTGGTGTCTCCTCTGACTCCATCCTTCTTCTCCCATCATTCTCCTACTTTGGTTGTCCTGCCTATAATTCCTGCTGGCTACTGCTCAATCAGCATTTTGTTAAACCAATGTGAGTGATAAATCTTCACAGTGTACAAAAGGATTATTCTATAGCAGGAGTCAGTTTGATTTGGTCTAAAGGTGATGTAATGTGAAGGAAATGATAGTCCAAATAACNAAAGAAATAAAAGTACAGGCCACAGTGAATGACTGTAGATCAGTTTCATGATGTGATATAATCCTAGTGTTAAATATGTTTTATGTTTGTTGTATAAATGTCTAATAATCACATTAAAACATTCTGTACATTNATGTTTCAGAAGAAAGTAACATGCTACTTTCTGTCTGAATGAATGAAGGAGAGTTTGAATGAAAAGTGGCTTATTACAATACATAACTCAATCCTTCTTATATTTGTAGGTTGAGAGTTATGCTGTATTCCATGGGTATTTTATTTTAGTCCTTTTTATTGAAATAGATTTGTTTTGCTTACTTAATATGTCATGATTAGAATTTTTCCCTCCCTCTATTTCTCCCAGTGTGTTCCCACCACCCCTCACATCCAAATCCACTCCCTTTCTGTATCTCATTAGAAAACAAACAGGCTTCTAAGGGATAATAATAAAATATAGTAAGATAAAACAAAGGCTCACACATTGGAATTGAACAAAACAGAGAGAAGACACAAGATAAGGCACAAGAAACAGAGACCTATTCATTTGCACAATCAGGAATCCCACAAAAACACTAAACTAGAAGTTATAATAAATATGAAAAGAACGTGATGCAGACCTGTGTAGGCCCTGTGCATACTGCCTCATTCTCTGTGAGTTTATATGTGGTTTGATTATGTTGACTTTAGAAGGCCTTATTAGTGTCCTCCATTTCCTCTGGCTCTAGCACTCTTTCTCCCTCCTCTTCCTTGGGGTTGNNTATGGGGAAGAATTTGATGGACATCCCGCATCCCATTTAGAGCTGAATGTTCTAAGGTTTCTCATTGTCTGGCCCCAGTGAGGGGCAGGACCAGCTTTTCTAGGCCAGTCAAGGGCAGGCCAGCTCAGCATGGCTCTCTGATTTCATCAGGCATGGCTCCTATGGCCCANTGAGGTGACACGGGGCCCAGACATCAACACAGACCAAGCTGCAGCAGTACCATGGATCCAGACATAGCCCTAGGCAGCACCTCAAGCCAGACAACATGCTGGCTCTTTGTGGAAGCACATGCCACTCAAGTCAGGATGGCTCTGGTGGTGGAATGGCCCCCAGACTACAACAAGGCCACAGGTTGCAGTTTTGACTCTGAGGTTCTGTTTAACGTTTAGTGGCAACAGGGGTCTCAGACATCAACATAGACCCCAGGTCTTGTTGGACCATGGACCTAGACATGGCCCTCGACTGCAGCTGCGTCTGGATGTCACAATTGCACCAGGTGGCAATGCAGGTAACTCATTTCAGCATGGCTCCAGAGGCATCATGGCCCTTGGATANTAACATGTCCCCAGACATCAGGCATCTGCATCATTTTTATGATAACAGGAGCCTAGGACATAAACACAGACCCTGGCTTCAGTAGAGCTACAGACCAAGACATGGCCCTCAACTGCAGCTTTGGCCTGGACGTCACCATAGCATCAGGAAGCAGCTCAGGCCACTCAGATCTGTATGGCCCCCCTAGACTCCAACAAGGCTACTGGTTGTGACCCAGACCCCAGGCCTCCACATGGCCCTTGGTGGCAACATGGGCCACGGACTTCAACACAGATGCTGGCTGCAGTGGTCCTTGGCAGCAGCCTGGGTTGGATATCGACATGGTGCCAGGTGCTGTAAAGGCCACCCAGATTGACATGGCCCCAGTGGCAATGTGACCCTCAGACACCAACACAGCCACAGGTAGCATCTTCATCAGTTTCTTAGTTTTCATTATACGAGTCTTTCACTTGTATGATTAGAGTACTCCAAGNTATTTTATATTATTTGAGGCTAATATGAAAGGTATTGTTTCCCTGATTTATTTCTCAGTTTGTTATTTATATATAGAAGGGCTACTGATTTTGTGGGTTAATTTTGTATCCAGCTACATTGCTGAAAGTGTTTATCAGCTATAGGAGTTTCTCAGAGGAATTTTTAGGGTCATTTATGTACACTATCATATCATCTGCAAATAAAGACACTTTGACTTCTTTCTTTCCAATTTGTACCCCCCAATCTCCTTCAGTTGTCTTATTGCTGTAGCTAAAACTTCAAGTGCTATATTGAATAGAGTTTGAGAGATTGGACAGCCTTATCTTGTTTCTGATTTTAATGGAATTGCTTTGAGTTTCTATTTAAGTTGACGTTGGCTATGGAATTTCTATAAATTGCCTTTACTATTTTAAGATCTGTTCCTTGTTCCCCTAATCTCTCAAGGAGTTTTATCTTGAGGGTATACTGGATTTTGTCAAAGGCTTTATCTGTGTCTTTTGGGATGATCACACAGTTTTTGTTTTTCAGTTTGTTTATATGGTGGATTACATTTATCAATTTCTGTATGTTAAACATTTCTGCATCTNAGGAATAAAGGCTACTGATCATTATGAATGATCTTTTTGATGAACTCTTAGATTTCAGTGTTCAAGATTTTATTGAGAATTTTTGCATCTATGTTCATAAGGGAAATTGTTCTGTAAATCTCTGACTTTGTTGAGTCTTTATGTGGTTTGGGTATCAGGGTAACTGTGGCCTCATAAAACTATCTGAGCAATGTTTTTTCTATTTCTATTTTGTGGAATAATTTGAATTGAGAAGTATTGGCATTAACTCTTCTTTGAAAGTCCTATAGAATTCTGTGCTAAGGCAATCTAGTTCTGGNCTACTTTTGGTTAGGAGATTCTTAATGACTGCTTCTATTTCATTAGAAGGATTATAGGTCTATTTGAATTGTTTATCTGATCTTGATTTAGCTTTGGTAAGTAGTACTTACCAAGAAAATTTTCCATTTTCCTTAGATTTTCCAAATTGATGTATTACGGATTTTTTAAGTACATCCTTATGATTCTCTGGATGTCCTTGGTGTCTGTTGTTATGTTCTCAATTCATTTATAATTTTAAAAATTTGGNTATTCTCTCTGTGTTTTAGTGAATTTGTATAAATGTTTGTCAATCTTATTGATTTTTTCACAGAACCAACATTTTGTTTCATTGATTCTTTGTTATTGATTTCTGCCCGTTTGTTTCTTGCCATCTACTCCTTTTGAGTGTGATTTATTCTTTATGTTCTAGAGTTTTCAAGTGTGCTGCTAAGTTGCTAACATGAGATCTTTGTAATATTTTTTATATAGGCACTCAGTGCTAATAACTNGCCTCTTAGAATCACTTTCATTGTGCCCATAAATTTGGGTATGATGGTATTCATTTTCATTCAGTTCAATTAATTGCTTTCTTAACTTTTGTCTTTACCTATTTTTCATTCAGTAGAGAGTTGTTCAGTTTCTATGAGGTTATAAGTTTTCTCTTGCTTTTGTTGTTGTTGATATCCAGCTTTAATTTATGATGGTCAGATNGAATGCAGGGTATTTCAGTTTTCTTGTCTCTNTAAAGACTAGCTTTGTGTTCCAGTATGTGTTCNGCTTTGGAGAAAGTTCCGTAAGGTTCTGAGAAGAAGGTATGTTATTTTGTGTTTGGGTGAAACATTCTGTAAATATCTGTTAGGTTCATTGGTTTATAATGATAGTTATAGCATTTCTCTGTTTAGATTTTTGTCTGGATGACCCACCCATTAGCAAGAGTGGGCTATTGGAGTTTCTCACTATCAGTGTATAAGGTTCAATACTTGATTTAATGTGTAGTAGTGTTTCTTTTATGAACTTGGGTGTCCTTGTTTTGGGGATATAGATATTAAGAATTGTAATGTCCTTTTGGTGGATTTTTCCTTTGATGAATATATAATTTCCTTCTCTATTGCTTCTAATGAGTTTTTGTTAGAAGTATATTTTTCAGGTATTAAAATGCCTGTCAACTTGCTTTTTAGGTACATTTGCATGGAATATCTTTTTCCATCTTTCTACTCTGAAATGATGTCTATTCTTGATGNTAAGCTGTATTTCTTAGACAGCAGAAGGACAGATCCTGTTTTCACATCCATTTTGCTTTTCTGTGTTTTTTATTGGGGAATTGAGACCAATGGTGTAGAGAGATATCAATGAGCAGTGTTGGTTGGTTCCTATTATTTTGTTGTTGTGGTGGTGGTGGTGGTAGTGGTGGTGGTGGTGGAAGTATTTCCCCTCTTTTGTTTTTCTAGTCTGGTATTGTTTATTCCTTGAGATTTCTNCAGTATGGTTAACCTGTTTAGGTTGGAGTTTTTCTTCTAATGCCTTTTGTAGGGCTGGATTTGTAGATAAATATTCCTTAATTTTGATTTTTGTCGTATTTTCTCCATCTATTGTGATTGAAAATTTTGATGGGTATAATAGTCTGGTCTAGCATCTGTGTCTCTTAGCATCTATAGAACATGTGTCTATGTCTTTGCTTTAGATTCTCCATTGAGAAGTCAGGTGTTACCCTAGTCGGTTTGANTTTATATATTACTTGGTCTTTTTCACATATAACTTTTAATATTCATTCTTTGTTCTATGTGTTTACTGTTTTGATTATTATGTGAAGAAGGGACTGTCTTTTCTGGTCCTGTCTTTTTTGGTGTTCTGTATATTTATTGCACATTGATAAATATCTCCTTTAGTTTAGAAAATTTTTCTTCCATTTTTGTTGAAAATATTTTCTTTGCCTTTGACCTGGATTTCTTCTCCTTCTTCTATTCCTACTTTTCTTAGATTGGTCTTTCATAGTGTCCCTGAATTCCTGGATGTTCTGTNTCAGGAATTTTTTAAATTTAACTTCTTCCTGTTGTATTTCAAAACGAAGAAAAGTATAGTGGGAAAACTAAAGAGAAATAATGGAGAAATGTTTGAAATCAATTATGCCAAACATGTCTAAATGAAAACAAAATACATGGTGTTATTAAAAAAAAATAGAAACATGTCATAAGGACTAGCTAAAATCTGACATAAGGCTAGGATAGCATCTCAAAATTTAATGAGATAATTCAAAACATTTAGAGGCAAAAGCATGGTCATAATCAGGATGATTTTCATGAAAGGAACAATAAGTGAAGTTTGTATGTCGTGAGGAAGAACACACATTTACATGAGACTAAAACTGACTTATCTTTGAATTTATTCCAAAGAGCTTCAAAGACTTTATAAAGAAAAACATTTAGGAGAGCAAATGAGTCTATGAACTATCTTGAAAGCAAAAGAGTGGGTTTTTTTTGTTTTGTTTTTGTTTGTTTGTTTTATGAGTTTTAAGATCTCCTGCAAAGNTTCCACCTCCATTGAACCATTTGTTGACTTTCTCTCAGGCTCACCCATGCTATCTCTGGAGGAAAACAGGTCATAAAATTAGCTGGGACACACAAGTTACTTACATCCAGGGCTAAACTGAGGAATTCCGTTTTCTCTTCCCTGCAAAAGAAGAAAAATTTGATAATTACTGGTAATTCATTCTCCAGCCACATTAGAAGATACTCTTCATACAAAATAAGTGTAAAAAAATTAAGACTTTTAAAAAGGTGAGTTTAGGCAACATCTGGAATCTTTAGCATTCATAAGTCCACAGCAGCAGCTAAAGTTGAAAGCAGCCCTGCTTTTGGCTGGTTGGATTTCTTTTTTTT
>LZPO01027846.1:47857-58860 GCA_001675575.1 Neotoma lepida | reverse complement strand
AGAGCAGACAAAACACAGCCATCGTACTCTCTGAAAATCCAGAAAGGAAACAGAAGCCAAGGAACAAAGCTCCTACTGAAACAAGACAAACCCAGAAATCAGCACCTAGACCTATAATCACCCCAATCCCAGAAGCCTACACCCCACTGTCAGAACACAATCAAAAGCCAGAATATATCTTCTCTAGAGCTCAGCTATCCTACCACAGAAGGACCTGAATAATACAACATAGCTAAAGCACAGAAAAGGACCTTCAAGCCACCCACTTATATGAAGATGACAAAGGTCCTTAAAGAGGAAATTAATAAACCCCTTAAAGAAATCCAGGAAAATACATAAACAAATCCTCCAGTTGGATTGTCTTGTCCAGCTTTGGTGTGGGGGCTTTTGCCTTGTCTTGTTTTATTTTGTTTTGTAGTGTGTAGTTGTTCCTTAGAAGGCTGCTCTCNTCTGAAGGAAGCCAGAGTGGAAGCAGGGAGAGGGGAAGTGGGGGCGACTCAGAGGAGTGGAGGGAGGGGAAACTGTGGTTGTGATGTAGTATATAAGAGAACAATCTATTTTCAAGAGAGGGAGACAGAGAGGGGGTTCCCAAAACTGGATTATTGATTAATGGGAATCTTGGATCCCGAATTATAAATTTGTGATCTCCAGTTAGCCATCATCATTTAGTTTTCACTTAGTCTACTGGCATGTGTAAAGAGATTGCTGCAAAGGGTTTGCAGTTCTATGGTGAAAAAAATTATTCATGGTAAAAGCAGAAGGTCTTTGAATAAATACTGTGTTGGCCTGTTTTAGAAATGAGATCACAGAGTGGGTACCAATGTAGTCTTTTTGTCCATGGTGTGAATATATCATACAGAATAAAGCCTATCTCATGAGGGACAGCATTCTATGAAATTCTCTCTTAGGAAGTGATTTATTTCCCACCCATCTCTCCAACCCTGAGCAGCAGTGTTCTACGGATACATATGGCTCTTTCCCCTATAACGGAGTTATTTTCTGTTGTCTACATTGTTTCTTCTTCTATCATGTTTAGCAATGTGGTGCTAAGAGATAAACTGTAGTTATCATATCTGACTAGACTGACCTTTCCCCTGTAGGTTTCTTGGTCATGTGCTTCATGGAGAAATCTCTAAATCACCCCTGCCTTTCTACCTCAATTGGAGAATGTGCTGGTAAATTTCTCTAAAGTGTACTATATCAAATGAACTTCAAACAACATGTGTCATTGAAACAAGTCATTTTAATTTTCGAGGTGGTGTGCTTCTTTTGTCTAGTGAAAAGGTTCACTTTTGCTTCCTTTTATATCCTTGAGCTCAATTAANAAGCAGATAAAATAGCGGAGTCCTTTGAGTTTGTTTGCAAATTGTGTGTAAATGAAAACTGAAACAAGAATTTTCAATCAAGAAAATTAGTAAAAAAAAATTTACTAATTTTATTTTGTTGCTTCATTTGCTGTTGTTTGTGTGCTGTACTGGCGGGGGTCATTGAACTNGGGACTTGATACACACTAAGCAAGTATTCTGCCACCAAGCTCCAGTCCTAATCTTACCTTGAACTAGTAATCCTCCTGCTTCAGCTACAATGCTAAAATAGCATACATTCTTGATCACAAACTCCTTTTCCCTTTTCAAAGAGACCTTTCATTGCACTGTGCACATGTTTAGCAAACATGGAGATGGTATTGTGATGGCAAACAGGACAGCCCTGCACTTGAGGGACACCTTTGGTAGCTATGTCAATACACTTATAATTTAGGATCTAGCTGCTTGTCACAATGAAGCCCAGCATCTTTCAAAGTAGGAGCATATAATCCAGATTCCTGTGACATGTAATACATGGCATACAACTGAAAAGTGGTAGATACACAAAAGAATGAAATTTTTTAAAAGCCCAATGGAAGNAACTATTTCTAGTCTAGAGAGAAAACAGCAGAGATGACCAGAGAAACACTCGAGGGTTGTCAGCATGCAGGGATTGGCTCACCGGAAGCCTGATGTCTTGTTTGGGTCTGCAGAACCTTTTCCGTCCCCACAACTTGCCTCTGCAGTGCTCATGGTCTACACCAGAACTTTACTGTGTTCATCTTTCAACAACAAAATCACAGGCTATGCTAGAAGGCAGCAAACATCAGAATCAGACATGGCACAGGTGCTAAAAATCATCAAAGAACTAAAAGAGACTCTGACTAATATGCTAAAATCTCCCATGGGTAAACAGTTTGCAAGAACAGATGGGAAATGCAGCAGAGAGATGAAATCCTACGGAAGAACAAAAAGGAAGTGCTAGAAGGCAAAAGCACCATAGCAGACATGAAGATGACCTTCTAATGGTGTGTAAGTGCACCCAACATAATTGAGGACAGGATCTTTGCACACAAGAATGGCTAAGCAGAAGCTCCCAAAATTAAAAAGNACAGATAAGGCAGATTAAATAGAACAGATATCCAAAAACTATAGAATAACTACAAAAATATAATATGTGCAATGAAATACTAAAANAAGAGGTAAACTGATCCACATACATGAAGCCAATTAATTTTTATAATGAAACCAAAACAGCAGAATAGTACTTTCAACAATGGTGCTGAAGCATCTAGATATTGACGTACAAAACAAACAATGAAGCTCCATCAGATCCTATATCTTTCATAGCAATTGACTCAAAATATATTAAGGTCCTAATTGTGCATCAAAGAACTATAAGAACTCCTAAATGATAACACAGGAGACATTCCACATTACCTTTGGTTTGACAATGACACCAAATCATAGTCTGTGAAAACATTAATTGGTAAGCTGGATTGATTGAAGTTAAATTATTTTTCTTCTGTGAAAGACAATGTGAAGAGAATGAAAGATAAACTACAGACAAGGAAAACATATTAGCAAAGACAGTTCCAAAAAAAAGACTGCTAATTAAAATGTGTAAGAAACTTGAAATCCAACAATAAGCATATATGAACTAAATAAATAATTTCTCAAAGACCTTAGCCATACAGTACTGCAGATAATGTTTCCAGATGGTACATGAGCACATGGAATGTCCTCCATGTTATATACCATCAGACAAATGTGAGATAAAATGAGCCCCACCACCAGTATACAGCTTTAGAATGGCCAAAATGCAGAACACTGACAAGCCACAAGCTGGTGCCTGTGAAGCCACAAGGACTCTTGTTTGTTGCCAGTGGGAATGCAAATCCACACAGCCACTTTAGAAAACACTTTAATGGTTTTCTCCAAAACCAAGCTTACTTTCTTACACTATGACTCAGCAATCATGTGCTTCAGCATCTAAACAAAGAAGTCGGAAACTTATGTATACACAAAACCCATCACACACATGATTATAGCAACTTTATTCATAATTGCTAAAGCTTGTAAGCAATCAAGATGCCTTTCAGTAGGTGAAGATATAAATACTCTGTGGTACATCAGACAATGTTAAAAAGAAATAAATTATCAAGCCGTGAAAAGACACGAAGGAAACTGTGACTTTGCTTTCTTTCATTTTAATGAAATTCTTGAGATAATCAACTTATCTTTCTCATGAGGAAAGATTTATTCTGGTTCACACTTTGGGAGGTTTTAATCCACAGATGATTGTCCTTGTTGTATTGGGCATGTTGTGGTGAGGGAGCACATGGTGGAGAAATTCACCCATCTTAATAGCCAGGATGCAAAGTAGAATCAGCAAGAAACCGGGGACCCATAATCTCCTTTAATGGTATGTTCCCAATAACTTAAAGATCTCCTCCCAGGACCCCCTTCTTGAAGGTTTCACCACTGCCTACAAGTATCACCCAGGGGACCAAGCTGTTAGCAAGAGGGGGTCATTGTAGATCCAACTATAGAAGAAATGGTAGAATATATTAGTAAGTAGAGGGAAGAAAAATGTGAAAAAGTTACGTGTTGTGTGATTCTAGACACACGCTACTCTAGAAAAAGNAAAGCTACAAGATTGTGAGTCAGGGGGAAAGGAGGTGAAGGGACAGGACACAAATGATTGTTAAGGTAGTAAAGACACTATATCGAACTCTGTAATAATGGACATATGTAGTGATGTGATGGTCAAAACCCACAGGATGTACAACAACTAGAGTGAACTCTGATGTAAACTGTGGNTGTTGGGAGAATCATGAGTGGTGGGTTCATTGACTTTAACCAATGGATATGTAGAGGATATTGTGAGAGAAGCTATGGCTATGTGCATCAGGGATTATGCTGGATAACTGCACCTGCTCCACAGTTTTCCTATTAACCTAAAATTGCTCTAAAATAATAAAGATGTTTTTAAAATAAACCATCAATAATCCCAACATAGAAATTAGCAGTAAAAACATGTAANCAGCACTTATAAGTGTCTTCAATGACTTAAGGGAAACATGAAAATTATAAATAGAATCAAATGGAAATTCTAGAGCTGAAAATTCTAACACATACATTTTTAATTAATTGGGATTTTATAAGCAAATTAGATATAGCAGAAGAGCCAGTGAGCTCAACCAAAGGTCAGTAGAAAGNATGCAATCTAGATGCCTCAGTCAGCAAAATGCTTGCCACTAAATATGAGGAACTGAATTCAATCCTCAGCACCATGCAAAAGCTGGCCATGGAGGTGAAGGGATGTAATCTCAGAGACAGGAAGGTGGAGGGGATCTCTGGGGCTTGCTGACCTGTCCAGTCTAGCTGATAAATGAGATTCAGGTTCAGTGAAAGACCCTGTCTCAGAAAATAAGACAGGGAATGACTGAAGAAGACAGTCAGCATTGACCTCTGGCTGCTACACTCATGTGTGCTCACATACATGAAGACATGCACACAAAAATTATATATAAAAAGCATGCAATCTGAAAATTAGAGAAAATGTTTGAAAACTTCAAGCCAGGCACAGGCAAACCATGGCATGATGTCTCATCTGTGTAACAGGATTTCAGAAGGAAAGGATAACAAAAATTGGATAGAAAACTATTTGAAGAAATAATGGTTTAAATTGTCTTTAAACATTGAGCGAAACATCAGCTTACAGATAAAGGAATACCAGCACTATCAGAAAAATACATAGTCACCTAATTATAGCTATACATATGGGATTATTTGTCTAAATGTATCACANGGCATAGTTATTTATCTATGATACATCAGATAATTGGTGTAACATAAGTTCTAGCTGCTGAGAGAGGAATCAAGCTGCCTGAGACAGCCTGCCTAAAATTATGTTAAATGTAAGAAAATAGCAACTTCTCAGTGGTGACCAGCAGTGAGAACAAAGACAATGNATGCCCAGGAGCAGAAAAGTCAAAAAGCTTTCATAGAAGAGAGAAGCTAAGAAAACAAAGTATTTGTACAATACGTACATTTGTAAGTTAGTCACTAACATTGTACATGGACACACATATATGCATGAACAGGTAATGCAGAAGAACAGAACATACAGTGCTAGATGCAGTCACATGAATGTGATCAGGAGACTCTTCTAGAAGAGTCCCCAAAGGAGGAGACCCTGTGTCTGCCACGAACAGCAGAGGCTAAATAAAAAGTTCCATCTCCTGCAATCACCTGACTTCCAAAGATGTCTTTCAATCCTTCCTCTCTAGACTGCTTGGTTGGCTTTTACTCCTTTGAGATTTGCTGAAAGCAACACTCCAGTTCTCACAGCCCCCAAGCATTTAATAGCGTAGCAGTCCACCATCAAGGCTAACACAGGCAGGCAGACAGGTCACCAGGATGCAGTACTGTAAAAGGCATCATGGTGCCCAAGAAAGCAGTGCTGTCTGTTTTCCATAATTACATCCATGAAGTGTGCAGAGCATACAGGACATGGAGAGAAGATGAAATAGAAGTCCTGATCCTTCAGGAGTTCAGGACCAACCCCATGCCTGAGTGAATGCCACAGGCTCCTAACAAGGGGACTAGGAAACCTGGACCAAATTGCACCTCCAAGAGGATCCTTCTTGGACAAGACCCCAGTGCTCCATGTTGGGAACACCAGTGCCCACCTCATCATGGGGAACCCCTGGCATTACCACCATACTGCCCTCTTCCAGCTTTATTATCATTCTTATTTTCTTACTGAAGAAATTGAGAGTGAGATGAGTGTNCATTCTTTTAAAGCAATTGCTTATAGCTGCCTTTTCTCCTGATTGCGGAAGGGCCGTGAGGCAAAGCTCTTTAATAGAAAGGAAATGATTAACAGTCTTAATTTGTGCTTCTGAAATGCTAACTCCAAACAGTTGTCTACTTCAACCCTGCAAAGAATCAACTGACCAAGTGTGGGAACTGACTGGGGACTGAAAACGTTGATTTGATAAAGGTGACATGGATTAGAAATATCAACTCTTTTACCTACCTTGATCAGGATTAAAAAGAAATATCACAGTCAAATGAATACCCCAGAATACAAAAATTAGGAAATGCATGAAATGTAGAGGCTTTGAAGCACACACACACACACACACACACACACACACACCTCCATGTGTCTTTACAGGATTGGACTTCTTCCTAAGAGGGCATACCATCTGGGGAATAATCTATGATAGCCATACTTCCAGTTTTGAATGAGTGGGTTTATTAAGTATATAGCAACCCAAAATAAATAGCAAGTGACAGATGAATAGAAATAATAGATAGATGGTTGAATAACATCAAATTGGGTGTTTAAAAATTCTGGCNGAAACTGACTGGGAAGCACCATTGAGGCTGGCATTCCCAGAGTCCTAATCAGAGCAGAATGTCATCTCAGNTAGGGGCAAGTGACAGCAGAAAGGTAACATCATCAAGTCAGGGACTTACAAACATCCACCAATGATTGACTGAAGAAGACAATTGGAGTTCCTGCTCCGGAGAGCCCCAAGGAGAACAAAGGGTATCCTCCAGCCTCTGAGTAAAAGAACAAATAGAAACAGAGATAGCATCATCAAACCTGGTATCCACAGCATCTAATAGACTTACTGTGGAAANTGAAGCACTCAGCAATCAGTTCCTGATTGAGCTTTCTCTCCATGGCTTCCAATGTCTGAACTTCTGGCTTTTCTCTCCCACTGTAGATACTTTTATATCATGGGAAAGCCAATAGTAATGTCTTTTAGAAATTATTTTCCTTCTATTTGCATTCATGGACATAGTGATTTTTACTTGTGGGTTGTTTTGCTGTTCTCTTCCCTCCCAGTCACAGAGTTGGTGGGAGATAGCCCATCCCCAAACAAGGGGCCTTGGGAGATGCTTAAAGACACACATGCTTGGGTCTGAAATGGGAGAAGTANTCCATGTGAGCTACACAGCACATGAAAACTTACTAGAATAATGTACACTACAGAGGGAAGTGTGGGTACTATAAAAATGTAAATGCTTTCAAATTAATTAATAAATATATATTCCCTGCCTCAATCCTGTGCTTGTGTCTAATGAATCTTGGCAGGGGATCTATAAAGTTAATATGAAAGAAGAAATATAAAAGAATAGTAATTAATTTGGAAATATGAATATTAATGAAATGCTTGCCCTACCAAATGTGAACACATCCTGTAAAGCTACAATAATCAAATCTGTGTGACACTAATAAAGGGGGAAACAAATTGAGTGAACACATTGCTCAGAAACAAATCCAAATAACATGTAAGCACAGAACTCTGTTAAAACGTTTATTTTTATTTTATGTGTGAATGTTTTTCTTAAATTTTATGTAAGTATGTGGGTTTTTATCTTCATGTATGTCTGTGCACCATGAGCATGCAGTACCCACAGAAGCCAGAAAAGGGCATCAGGTCCTCTGGAACTGGAATTACAGATTTGTAAGCCTCCGTGTCAGTACTGGGAACTGAACTTGGGTATTCTACAAGAGCAACCAGAGCACTTAACCACTCACCCATTTCTCCAGCCCCAGCATGGGATTTTTCAAACACTGAAAAAAAGACAGATTTTATCTAAAAAATACCACTCCNTGCCATAGTANGCAGCATATAAAAGCCCACAGCTGTCCATATTTACATGACAAAGGGTCTTTCCAGATGTGAGNAAAGTTCTGAGTANCAAAATAATGAGGTGCATTACACAGATGTGTTCAATGTAATTACAGGAGACTTTAAAAGCAGAGGGTTCCTGTCTGGGGCTACGGCTCGAGAAAGGTGAGGGGGGATGAGATGCTGTTGACATCAAGGCCAGAGGAATGAGAGTAACATCAAAAAGCTAGAGGACAAGATAACACAGCCTGGCCTGTGAGCATGTGGGAAGGAAGACAGCCTTTTGACACCTTTGTTTCAGCCCACAAGAGCAATGTTGGATTGCTTGGGTTCTATAGAACTTTTATAGTAACTTTGTGTTGATTTAAGCCACAAAATGTTTTGCTANTTTATTACAGCCACAAGACACAATTAATAAACTTTGAAGAAGTAAGAACCCCATTTCAGGTTACATTACAAATGTGAATTCTAGAATAACGAATGAGCCAAACACAACCAAACATTTGGTTAGACAGAATGCATATGGAGTCACTTATGTCATTCCCAGCAAAAACAGAAAGCTGGGAGCTTAGGAANGAAGGGATCTGGCACAGGTAGGATTGCCTGATAGCAACATCACAAAGACTGCTAGAATAACACGGGTCCTACAAAGCCACACAGCCTCAGACAAAAGTATCTTTACAGCAACTTCTGCACAGGCTGTTTAACCAGAGACTGATGTCATCTTTGTTATTAATCATGTGACGAAAGCATGTTGTTTCAAAATGTCTTGNATAATCCTCCTCAGTTTTGCCTTTAAAACTTCATCTTCCCTTACTTGAACCTCACTGAATACGTTCATACTTTATGGACATGTGCCCATTTGCATTGTGATATGCTGCCATCCCAGTTGCAATGCTGTTTCCCCAAAATCTNATTCTAACCCCTGTATTTCTCTTGCCTGATAACACGCCTGTGCATACACACACCATTTGTACAACTGGGGCAGAGATAAAAGAAGCTTTAGTAGGATGTGTATATTTCGAGTGAAGAAACTCTGCAAGAACACATGAAATCCAGAAGCAATAAAAAAAAGAGGGAGAAATTCTACTTCAAAAAATAAAATTCCTCTGAATACAAAAAAAAAGGAACAAAAACAGATTGAGGGAGAGTCTGCTTTTTACATATGTAATTGGGGAAGTCATCATAGCTTTACCATAGAAATCCAGGACAGAAATAAGCAGGAAATGTAATAGTAACCGGATAAGGAAGGTTTACAGAACATAAAACCAAGTCATTTCAAATCAGGAACACAATGGAGTGTGGGGAATGGAGCTGGACATCGATCTGCAAACTCTTCAGAAATGAGAGCCATCTACTTCCTTTGTTTTCCTTCCTAGCAATGAGGATTGAACCCTGACCTTGATGGTACTAAGCAAGCANTCTACCACTGAGTCACATGCTCAGCAGCCTTTGAGATTTTTAAAACAGAGCCTTACTGTGAAGCCCAGGCTGCTCTTTAACTGGCCATCCTCCCACCTCCGTTCATGAATAGCTAGAACTACAGCAGTATGCTCGCTTCACACCCAGGTCACTTAACGGTCATTGATTGAACATGACATTTGTTTTCCTTGCATGGTATATAAATATCTGAAATAAACATAAAAGTGAAACAAAGTGCAGCAAATCCTTTCAGCATATACTTTATGTCACAGTTGACTAATTTGCTTCATTTCTTTTTATTAGACAAGATAAACCTGAACACCCACATAGACCTGTACACACATGCATCAGAGCAGCTGAGCTAGGCTGGAGACACCAAGTCCCATGAATAAGAAATCAGTGTAGCCTGCCTAAATCTGCTATTTCTGGAGAGCTGTGCAAGTCCACTCATATTTTTGGATGTGGAAGGACACCCTAGAGGGATCTTTTCACTTCCACCAAGGTCCCCTTGCCCTGGACTCTGCCTCTGAATTCTCCCATACATTGGTAGGAATACTTAGCTCACACCCTTTTTTCTTCCTTTAAAGGTTTGAAGGGATTCTATAGGAAGAAGAAATGCAAAGTTGATGGCTATGAAAAAGTAAATAAATGGTCCTGTCTTCTATCCATCTAGCCCACAGGAAGCAGATATTGGAGACTGACAGAGATAACCTCTACCACATAAACCACACTCAAGTACAAGGTTGCAGGTGCTCTGAGAAGATCCCAGGTCTGTTGTTTCTTCCAGCTGCCAACAAGCACCCCTTATTTAGGAGTACCAAGAGCTCAGTGGACACTTATTTAGCAGATATGCGGGATGAAGGCAAATATCAAAGTTCATCTCAAAATAAATTATAGAGCATAATAGTTTTTTAGATGTCAACTATAGATGCTTTATTGGTCAGATCATTTCACTTCTAGTAGTAAAGGAGCATGAACCCTCAAAAATGAGCAGAAAACATTCCACGGTGCTGAGGAAGCACAGATCTGTGTTTTGCCAGTACAGGATCTGTCTCTTATACACATCTAGATGTGTATAAGAGACAGGCCCTGGACTCTGCCTCTGAATTCTCCCATACATTGGTAGGAATACTTAGCTCACACCCTTTTTTCTTCCTTTAAAGGTTTGAAGGGATTCTATAGGAAGAAGAAATGCAAAGCTGATGGCTATGAAAAAGTAAATAAATGGTCCTGTCTTCTATCCATCTAGCCCACAGGAAACAGATATTGGAGACTGACAGAGATAACCTCTACCACATAAACCACACTCAAGTACAAGGTTGCAGGTGCTTTGAGAAGATCCCAGGTCTGTTGTTTCTTCCAGCTGCCAACAAACACCCCTTATTTAGGAGTACCAAGAGCTCAGTGGACACTTATTTAGCAGATATGCGGGATGAAGGCAAATATCAAAGTTCATCTCAAAATAAATTGTAGAGCGTAATAGTTTTTTAGATGTCAACTATAGATGCTTTATTGGTCAGATTATTTCACTTCTAGTAGTAAAGGAGCATGAACCCTCAAAAATGAGCAGAAAACATTCCACGGTGCTGAGGAAGCACAGATCTGTGTTTTGCCAGTA
>LZPO01027846.1:0-17255 GCA_001675575.1 Neotoma lepida | reverse complement strand
GGGATTTCAAGGGAGCAGCTCAGAATATTAACAAAGAGGAAAAGCAAACAAACTAAACCCTAGCTTAGTGGCATAGCTTTAGAATTGGGTACAATCTGATTTTATCTCCTTTGGCGTTTTGGTCAACATGAGGAGGCTGAACCTTTCTACCTACAATCTAAAGATGTTTTCTGAGTGAATGCTGTTGACACCTAGACATGTGGTGTAGAATGGCCTGGTACTCTTTATAACCCTGAACTCTAAAGCTTTTTAGTTGAATACGCACTAAGAAATGTTTTCTACCTTAAAAAAAAAACCCTTAAATCTATGTTCTTTATCATGTCCCCTATCTCTGCCATCCAAAGGCTTGACAGCTTGTTCAACACCTGAGTGACAGTTCCTCACAACATAGGAACTGGCCCCACTCACCCCTCAAAGCTCTGAGAATTCTGTAATCTCCTCTAAGAGATAAGCATTGTTGAGAAGGTTAGCCAATTTCCGGGAGATTAGCAATTTCTGTGGTGTCCTGTTCTAACCTGATACNTGACAGCTCTTCACTAACTTTCTTGAAAGCCTTTACTTCACTGCTATGTTATAACAAAATAAGCTATGATCACATTCTGAACAACAACCATGGCTTTGCATGTACGAAAAATTGACCCACATGTATGCTAGTCTATCAGCTCAACTGAGGTGTTCTAGCATCTGCCAGGAACAGGTTGTCTCCCTGTTAACACATGATTCCTGACTAAGAAATGTAGATTTCTTTTGAAACAAAATGAAAGGCTCATTTGGATCACACAACTGTGTGTGAGTCTGTACTTCTGTGTATTTGCAGGTGAGTGCTGAGGACGTGCTGTCAGGAAGAGATGGCAGCTATCTGGGATCCAGAAGCTAAATGAACAGCATGAGATAAATACTGTGTAAAATTCTTTCCAAAGTGCTCTTTTTCTTTAGTAGATGTTGATTTTTCTTTTTGTGGTACTGGGGATGGAACCCAGAGCCTCCTACATGGTAGGCAAGTGTTCTACCACTGAGTTGTAGCCTACTCTAATTTCTACCTTTGACAGTATAATCCAGTGTGGGTTTATTCTTCAATAACTATTTATCACTAAATATTTTCTCAAGATGAGGTGTGGCCAAAAAAGAGCTGTATTAATATAAAATACAGTCACTTTAGGGGGCTATCCTTCAATTGAGAGGTGGACATCCACTCCACAGTTTGAAAGTAAAATATTAAATGGCAAAGTGGCTAAGGCAGATTAAGAGAATTAAAGTGTTAGAAATCCTTCTTCCCAGAAATCTAAACACACACACACACACACACACACATACACACTCCATTTCTTTCTATCTATCTATCCATCCATCCATCCATCCATCCATCCATCCATCCATCTATCCATTCATCCAGTCAACCCAAAGGCTAGACAAAACTGTCCATCTGTGAATAAACTTCTGTGTTCATACGCCCTGGAAAGGCCTAGTAAAGCATCCACTGGAAACCGTTCCGGTACCTAACTCTTGGAGACAGGTCTCAGGGACTCAACCCTGGAGGACACTGCAAAAGCACTGTCTTCCTTCTGCTCTCAGTTTGGAGAGAAGAGAGAGCCAGTGGGGACCTGTGGTCAGGCTTAACACTACATTCCACAAGTTACTTGCCTGCTATATCAGGGAAATTCTATTTTAAAATTCAAGCAGTTGTAATCCAGGCCGGTGCTCTGGCAAAACCAAGCACACCTCTAAAGCCAACCTAAAGACTGGCTATCAAGAAAGCACTGCCTTAAATATAGAAAATGAAGGATAGTTGCAGTGACTCATGCAGTCTGGGAACCATGGGGCTCCCAGTCTTTCAAGCCTCAGTTTCTTCAACTGACAAATAGCAATGCTGATTCTTCACCTCACATGGGTCTAACGACTTATGCTCAGTCTAGCAGTTCAGAGAAGAGGAGAGAATATTCCTTTCAGGAAGGAACCAGAGACTGTAAGTTGTTTTAGAGAGGTAGGGTTGACATTTTCCTTCAATTTAAGACCTGCTCAATGGGGGACACTCAGTGTCCTTTTCAGGCCATCCCAGATAACAGCCCTGTCCACAGCTCAGAGCAACCAGTGGAAGAAAGCCATGGGCCTAGCTGCTGCAGAGTTGGGACTAGATGTGATATTTAGATATAAAGACCTTCAGATGAACCCAAACAAGGAGCTGCTGTGAACACACCTGGGTCTATTCATCAGCTCAGCCTCCTTCCTATGTCACTTAAATTTGATTATTCTCTTAGGAACTGCTGAGGGTCCATGGAAGCCAAGTGCTGCGGAGGGCTCTCGCAGGTGGGACCAGAACCACTTCCAACTCTGGAGATGGAAACCCCACTTGGCTAGATACAGCGGTTTCTGGGGCAAAAACTTGGTTTTCAGGCAGGGGGGCGGGCTCTCTGTCTAAGAAAGCTACAGAACCAAGGAACCACTAGGGGTTAAGCAGCGTCGACTCCCCCAGGACAAAAGCCTGGGTTTGGCTGAGCTGAAAAGTACAGAGAGTCTTCCACTATTGGTGAAAGGGGGCTGCATAGACAAAACAACTTTTGATCTTGTTTTTGGCAAATTTTCTAGTTCCTTCTCTGTTAAATCTATAACGAAAACACACCCACTCGCGCTTGATTCCCCCAACGTTTGAAACGTAGATTATCTTCGTAGGCGGCTCTCTTAGGGCTCCCCTCGACCTACTCCAAGCCACCACTTTGCCCCACCCCCAGTCCCAGTTTCTTTCCAGAGGCAACTACTCTAAGGCCACCCGCAGTGCACCTACACTAATTCTAGGTCCAGGCTGAAGGCTGAGTCCCAGAGTATCGACTTCACGATCGCCCGCCTCGGTCTTTATTCCTGGTTCTGCTCGTCAGGACTTGGGCTTTCTTTGGACTTACCGAATGGGTTCTTTTGAACCTCAAGTCGACCTGGAGCCTGGGGAGGCCTTTTAGGACCAAGGGAAGCCATCNTTTCCACAATCGGAGGCTAATTCCTGCCCTTCTAGTCCCCAGTGGCAGTCCCCCTCCCCCTAGCCTCTGTCGCCCCAATGTTTCCAGACACCCGCCCCAGGCCACCCTCCAGCCGCTATCACTGACTAGGGCACGGCTGGCCTGGGGCAAAGTTGGCGGCCACCTTCGCGCACGGCTGCTCCCTCTTTTCCTCCTCTTCTTCCTCCCCCGGGGCCCGCAGCCACCTCCTCCCGCACGCAAGTCGCCAGGCTCGGCGAACCCAATAGAGCGAAGCGGCGCACTCCGGGTCACTCCTTGCTCAGCCCGCGCCCTTTCTGCTCCCCGGGGACAAGAGGACCCAGGTCGGCTAGGGCGGCGCCACTGCCCCGCGCCTGGCGCTCGGGAACCGTGTGCACGGGGCAACCCGGGGCGCTGGCTGCGATCCAGGGAGGGGAGCGGCGGGGGAAGCGGCGCACAGGGGAGGGCAGAGGCGGAGAGCCACGAGCCCAGGAGCAGAGGCGGGCTCCGCACCGCACCGCGCCCCGCACGCTCGCCGGCTCCTGAGACGCGCGGGCGGCNGCCTGGGCGCACCAGCCGGGTCACCTTGTCCCGGAGGTAAGTCCGGAGCGCCGAAGCGGCGCGGGAAGACCGGGGGCTGCGGGAGTGGGCGGCGGCGGCGAGCGGGCGGCGGGCGCTGGAGGATGCCCTGGCGCAGGCGGACGTCCTGCTCCGCCTCGCAGCTCGCAGACCAGGCGGCGGTGTGCCGGCCGCGGTAAGTCCCGTTGGGTCGCGGTGGCCGGACCGGGGAGACACAGTGTCGCCCCGTGAGAGGGGAGATGGCGCCTGGCGGGGAAGATGCGGAGGACAGGAACCAATACTATCGGCCCGGGCTGCACCTTGGCGCGTCGCCACCTTGGGTACCCAGGCGGCGTGAAGGGGCTGCTGTGCTACGTCGGTTAGAGCTAGTGAGTCTGTGTCCTGAGTGCGACGAAGCCAGGCTCTCCGGGCCAGGCTGGGGTACGAGAACGCCAGCCTCAGTGATAACGACCAATCCATGGAGCAACCTAGCCGAGTCCAACAGGGACTGGTGAGCAGGGCACCCGCGGAGCTGGCACTGAGGTTCACATGGGACAGAGAAGGAAAGGGCCAAAAGAAAGGGAAGGTAGCATTCAGGAGGATCTAGATGAGGTGGTGGGGCACAATATACTACCTGGACGGAGGACAAGACTTCTAGAGCCCCTTACCTCTGGCCAGGAAGAGACGGGTTTTATGAGCTGTCCTGCCCCTGGCAAGCGCGACAGTCTGCAGCCTCGGAGCCGCCAGTCCTGGCGCCGAGATGGGGGCAAGCAGATGCGCTAAAGGGGTTCAGATTCTAATTTTGTTGTCCCCAAGCGTGATTTCTACACTTCATTCGCGCTCTCCCTCTGTATACTGGAGAAAGAGTGGGCCACCCATGGAGTTGGACACT
Organism: Neotoma lepida; assembly: GCA_001675575.1. Lineage (NCBI taxonomy): Eukaryota > Metazoa > Chordata > Mammalia > Rodentia > Cricetidae > Neotoma > Neotoma lepida. The sequence goes on along the minus strand of LZPO01027846.1, from coordinate 12,842 downwards.
TTCCTTAAGAAAGGGCTTTAGGCATTTGCCTATTCTGAGGAAGGACCCTTCCCTAGGTGTGGGAGCCTTCACTTGAGCTTTGTGGAGGCAGCGGAGGGGTCGCTTGGCTTTACTAAAGGACAACAGGAAGAGGTCTTCTGGTAATCCTCATTTTCTGTGGGGTCTTCTGGCAGCAGAAGCTCAGGCACGCGGCACCTCAGACTTAAGGTGCGCACCACGCTCCTGCGGTGTTAGATGTGGTGGTGGCGCCTCTGCGCTGCGGACAAGAACTGGGTTGCCAGTGCCTTCCATAGCCTCACCAGGTTTTTGGTGCAGCAAATGGTGGTCCCCGCTTACCTGTTTGAGGGACGTGAGTTGCGGCAATACCGAGGAGTTCGTTTTTCTATTTAGAATCAGGCAGTGGGACGTGAGTCTGTGAGGCCCTCTTCTACAGACCAGCGAATTTGGTCAGGACCCTAACGCAGAGGCGGCGAGCTGCACAGACCTGCAGCTTGAGCCGAGTGACAGCCTAGTAACAAACCTCAGAGCCAGCTAACTTTTCTTTGTCAAGGTATTGCCAGAGCAGCGGGGGTGCGTGCAAAGAAGTGGTTTCAAAGAGGAAAAATAGGGTCGTCAAAGTAGTGTCAGCAGTCTAGTGTCGGTTTGNAGGAAGGGAGTAAGAAGCTGAGTGGAATTTTCAGAGGAGTTGCATGTACCATTGACCGTCCTTTTGAAGTTTTAGACCACAGGTGCGGGGCCTGTGGATGTGTGAGGAAGCACCTCTCTTTTTGCTTCCTTTCCTCACGCCTTCAAACACGTTGGCCCTGTGCTAGAGCGAACTTGGCTCTGTATGTGATCAGGTGCCCTTCTTTCTCACCCTGCCCCCACTGCCTGTGCAGAGAGTACCCATAATTAATTGGCCCTTTTCAGTAAGGAGAGTACTGCGGCATGGGGGTCGAGGGAGCGGGGAAACATTTCAAACTTTTCTATTGCAGAAATTTTCAGTGGTATAGAAACGTAGAGAGATGCCCCTGGCCTCTCCTTGTTTCTCAGAGTACTGGAGGCCTTGCCTGAATAAAGACTTCAAAACCCATCCCCCAAAGGGATGAGATATGAGGGGAGAGATATGCTAATTAGCTTGATTCAGTTATTCCACATCATACAGCTAGATCACAGCACTTGTCCTGTAAGCTTATACAATTATAAATGTATATACAATAGCCAAGAAAGCAAATTTATGGGTTAAAAATAATAAATGACATTGGTTTTTCAATTTATTTTTTAAATGACCTAGCAAACTATTGTTTATGTACAGAGTTTTCATACATGTTTCATTTTGATTTTAACCTTAAGAAGAAAAATAGGCATTCTTAGCTGACTTCATCTGTCTGCACAGGGTCCTGTCTCTGAGGCTAATGGCAGTTCATTGCAGGTTGGCCTGGCCATCAGAAATAACTGTTGTGTGTGTTTTGTTTCTATGCTGGATTGGATCCCAGGACCTAACCACAAATGCTAAGCATGGCTATATCACTGAGTTATGTTTTAGCTCCAAAATAGGACTGTTACTAGTGACCCCAGTAGAGCACAGATGATGTTCAAATACAAGGGAGGGCATTCCTCTCCCTATTTATATCTTGGGGGGGGGCTGCTATTCTTCCTGGAGGAACAGGGAAGGGGCATTGCAAGAGGAATGACAAATCCAGCTACCGAGGAAAAGAGGCTTTTTAAATTTTCTATACCTATCTACCTGGGGGCATGAGTGAGATTTTAGCGACCAGTTGCTGCAAGAATAACAAAATAATTTTTAAAAAATGGCAAAAACTTTACTCAATTCATATGTCATAAGCAATTTCTTGCACATTTAGCAGTGATATACATGTAAGGGCTGCAATGGACTTAACCTGTCCTTCATATTAGCCTCCTCGAGTGAGTCTTATTTGCTCGGAGGCATTTGCTTATATAAGTTTTCTCTCAGAGACATCAACTCTGCTGTTGCTGTTGCAAGGCTTACTGAGAGTATTGCATGCTCCAGAGTTTTATTAGGAAGCCTTGGGTGGGCATTCCTGTCACAATTACTGGGCCCTCAGAAGAGGTGCCATGCCTGGGATTTGATACCCAGTGTGATTTCTGTACTGTAGAGAGGTGCCACACATACCAGAGAAGGCCAGAAGGGTTTGCAGGAGGAATGTCTTCCCTGCAGATCCCCTCTGTACACCTCTGTATTTTCTTTGAGATAAAAGCCATTTCTAAAAATGCCAATGGCCTTCTTAGAGTTGGGTAGCCTTTGGAATACCTTTGTGAAGAGCACTGTATTAAGGGATCCTGGCCAACCTTTTGTTAAGTGAAGAACTGGCATGTGGGTGAGCTCTTTCACCATGTCCCCCCAGATAAAACCTTGATATTTTTGTTTTATGCCAGTGCAGGCCTTTTTCTCACATTGTCCCTTTCCAGTGTCCCCTGCCTTTTGGAGAATGCAGATCCCCAGGGATGGCAAGGACTAANACAGTATTGCAACCTGTGGTTTGAACAATACCAGATTTTCGGAACACTATGAGATGGAAGGATGAGGTGTCTAGTTGGTAGCATCAGCTGGTAGGAACAAATGGGATTACATTGGAATGTTACGTGGGGCTGTTTTACAGAAATGTGTTCATGTGAGATATTTTGAGGGGCATAGCTTGTGACCTAGTTTCACTGCACTGAGGACATGGAGGCACAATGTCAAAAAGGTGAAAATATTCAAAACACTGAAGGCCCGCTAACCAATCTCTTACCCATGATCAGCAGGTGGTTTTAGACATGAATTTTTAACGTTCTCTGTGCAAGACTCTTGCATGTTTCAAATCANTGCTGAGAGTTTGCGAGCCTGTTTTAAAGAGACTCTGTGAACCACTGAGCACCACACTCTGCAGCCCAGTTCCCCGGCCATCACTTCTTACAAACACATGGTGTACTGGGGGCAAAGGGACAAGTGAATCTTCTGTCTCCTGGTTGTCACTCTGTCCTCACAAAACTTTCAGGAGCACCTGAGAAAAGGTTTCAAACTCTGGGCTTTCCCAGGGAGCTTTGAACTGCCTTAAAGAAATCTCTTAACTTTTCTGGGATTCTGTTGCTTTTCAATCACATTCTCCTCAGTATTTTGAAAACAAAATGTTTATGTTCGTCACTGTTTGCTAAAGGAAGGAAGCTCTAGGTAAAGGATGCCTTTGAGTCTTATCTTAGTCAGTGTTCTATTACTGTGAAGAGACACCATGACCGTAGCAACTCTTCATTAGGAAAGCATTTCATTGGAGCTTTCTTATAGTTTCAGAGGTTTAGTCCATTATCAGCATGGAAGGAATTATGGCTGCACTCAGACAGACATGGTGCTGGAGGAGCTGAGACTTCTACATCCAGATCCACAGGCAGCAGGAAGAAGTGAGAAACTGGGCCTGGCTCTGGCCTCTGAAACCTCAAAGACACCCCCAGTGATGTACTTCCTCCAACAAGGTCACACCTACTGATCCTTTCAAATACGCCCCTGCCATCCCTAAGCATTCAAATATATGAAGCTGTGGGGGACATTCTTATTCAAACCACAAGTCTTTTTTTATTTAAAAAATAATTTATTCATTTTACATACCAACCACAGATCCCCCTCTCATCCCTCCTCCAGCTCCCCTACACACACCTCCTTCTCTGACCTACCCCTCTCCCCTCCTCCAAAAGGGTAAGTCCTCCCATGGGGGGACAGCAAAGCCTGGTACATTCAGTGGAGGTAGGACCAAGCCCCTCCCCCCTGTATCAAGGGTGAGCAAGATGTCCGACCACAGGTAATGGGCTCCAGAAATCTAGCTCATGCACCAGGGGTAGATCCTGATTCCGCTGCCAGAGGCCCCTCAAACAGACCCAAGATCATGAAGGAGAAATCTTCGTAGACAACTGAACCAAGCTCATACAAACCACAAGTCTTGACTGGCTGTTTCTCTGGGCGTGCTTAGAGTAACTGGCTAGATGAGACCACTGAGTCTCATCTCAGAATCAAAGGCAGTCTCAAGGGCCTGCCTTTCCTTGAATCTGCATCCTATAACTGCTGGTTGGCAGGAGTCACAGGAAGACAGTATATACTTCCTGAGGGCAGACCAGTTCTCCCACAGGAATATGTGTGAGACAGTCAACAGTTCTGTCTGCTTAAGATTTTCAGGGAATGTAGAGGACAGTCATGTGAGCAATAGTGTTTGAATATAGCTAACTTAACTAAAAGTGGATTCCTATCACATTGCAAAACTTTCCTGATTCATTGCATAATATTCATTGCCTAAACTGTCATAAGTCAGATTACCAGCAAAAGTCAGCCACCATGTGGGACATATGTAAGCCTCCATGTGACAAAGAATCTATTAGATCTATTACCCAAAATAAAAGAAAATAAAACAATAGAGAAAAACAATGAATGAGCATTAGGATTGGAAGAACAGTTAGAATCAAATAACCAGAAATGGAAAAAATCTCTCTCTCTCTCTCTCTCTCTCTCTCTCTCTCTCTCTCTCTCTCTCTCTCTCTCTCTCTCACACACACACACACACACACAGAGAGAGAGAGAGAGAGAGAGAGAGAGAGAGAGAGAGAGAAATAAAAGCCAGATCTATATACTCTTTAATCCCACCTACCCAGGAGGCTGAGGTAGGGGGCTTGTAAGTTCAAGGTCTACCTAGGCTACATAAAATGTTTATGGCCATCCTGGGCAACTTAAGTTATCAAGATCCCATCTCAAATGAAAAAAATTAAAAATAAACTAGAGATATAACTCAATGGTAGAGTGCTTGTCTGGAGTGCACAAGGCCCTAAGTTCAATTCCCAGAACCACAAACAAGCAAACATTACTTCAGAAAGAGAAGAGACAACTTTGGAACCTCAGTTACATAAAAACATATGAGCTGGGTTTCAATTATATTATAGAGCACTTTGGGGATGTAACTCAAGGAGAGAAAACTTAGATTGAGCCTAAGATCCATCTTTTAGAAAAGGTTTGCTGTTGAAATTCATATTTTGAACAATCATGATGTCTCATAGAGTCCAGTTAGTATTACTGCAGAGACAAGCATTTTGCTGCTGAAATTCAAGTATGTGTGTGTGTGTGTATTTAAATGTCTTTATTAACTCTTTTTTTTAATATTTATTTTATGTGCATTGGTGTGAAGATGTCAGATCCCCTGGAACTGGAGTTAGACAGTTGTGAGCTGCCATGTGGGTGCTGGGAATTGAACCCGGACCCTCTTAACTGCTGAACCATCTCTCCAGCCCCCTCAAGTGTGTTTAATGTGAATATTTTTGTTGGCTTTTAATTCCTAGCTGGGTTTCAATTATGTTATAAAGCACTTTGGGGATGTAACTCAGAGAGAGAAAACTTAGATTGAGTCTAAGATCCATCTTTTAGAAAGGATTTGCTGTTGAAGTTCACATTTAGAACAATCATGATGTCTCATTTGAATCTATCATTTGATAGATTGATCTGCCATTCAGATAAGTCTCCATCAGTTCCTTCCTTACTTTTTTCTTGGTCCCAAAGTATTTAAATCTAAAATGCAAACATGTTTCAGACACTTAGAAGCACTACAGTTGCATTACACTGCNTCAACTTTAAACACACTTCAGACAGCAGAATGCCGTGTTCTCACCTCCAACACATTTGGGATTCAGCCTTCTCCCTTAGGAAATTAAAACAGTGGATGTTATATAAACCTATTCTTCTATGGTGGGTATATTATGCATTTAAATGAATTCCTGTGAGCTTAGTCCTCACCTAGTTGTGATGACTCTGAGGTGGAGCAGGTTTGAAATAAGTGGGTTTATGTCCCAAGATCCACTCTGGGATAGAATTGGGACCAGTGCATATCCATGCTGAGAGGCAAGCTCAAGACTGAGTTTTATAGATTTCTAGGATACTCAACTCATCCTATGAGAGACTGGCAACACCCTACACTTAATGACTTGCAGAGTCTAAAAATGCATGTAGTAAGATAGAGGCATTTCTACACCCACCTTCACCTCCAAAATCTCACTTTTAGCCTGTCTCCCATATGTTTTCTTCATAAGAGACCCTGTTTCTACCAGCTGAACACACCATGCAATTCAGGGTGGTAAGAAGAGGTGAGACTTCACAGAAGAACAATAGCTATGTGTAGTGTCGGAGATGGATACAGCAGGGTCTGGCCGGAGCTTGCAGGTCAGACATTCCTAGATAGACTTCAGAACTGTTTAAATGCTCTTCATGACCCAGAAAAGCTCCCTGAATTCAAAGTGACTGCAAAGGGGATCTGAAGGCTGTCCCCTACCTGGACCCCAGCCTTGAGATGCCTGTATCTGATCCAGCCTTTTCACTTTTCTGTCCCATCCCTTCCATCTCCNCTATGCAGAACCAGGAACTGGCTGATTAATGTACAAACTACTCCCCCCCTCCTCAACTTCCAGGGCTTTAGTTCAGTTATTTCAGTGTTTTGACATAATATAATTCTCTAAATTCCCTGACAGAGATAGAATTTAAATAATCAGGTTTGTTATTTCCTCACTCTCTCCCTTTCATTTGCATCCTGACCCCACCTCTGTATGTGTATACGTTTGTGTATGTGGGAAGATGGGAATGTGTGTGTGCAGATGTGGCTTCTCTGATAGCAAGGGTTATGTGACCTGCAGTACAACTTCCACCAAAGGGGTCAGAAGCATCACATCCTGAGCCCCAGCCACCTTCTCCAAGCCCCTTGTCCAGGTCCTGTTGTGTAATGCTCATTGATACCATTGCTAAGTGATACCATTACTAATCCAACTGCCCCTACTGGCTGGTGTCCTGGCTATGAAGAAGATCCCCAGATGTGTTTTACAGTGCTGCAGTTTATTCTACAGTGCTGCGGTTAATTCTAGACCCATAGGGAGAAAACCTATCATTGACTCAGAACACGTAGAACTCTGCAGTTCCCTTTCTTGTTGCTGCTTTTACAGATACCTTTCTGAGAACTGCACACTTTAGGACCCTGAGTTACTGAGTGTGTCTCCATCCCACATTTCAACAACTGCCCTATTTGATGTGCATCACCTACCTACATGGCCAGGGACACAGGAAATGGTGCAGACATGACTGGAGCACTGTGACCTCTCTCCATCTGTGCTTGGCCGTGACCCAGCCTCCAGCACTCTTTTATTTGTTAGAGTAGGAGTGTTTTGAAGTGTCCAGGTTTTCTGTGGCCTCAAGACTGCATTTGGGAAAGTTGAAATTTTGATACTTTCTTCTCATCATACTGGTTGGCCATTTTTGCCCCCCCCCAACGCCACTGAGAGGCTCCTTTGCAGTCCACTGACCTTATCCCCTGGCCCCATCCCCAACAGAAACCTGCACTGACTGTCTCCAGCCACCAGTTCTGACCTTACAGACTTACCTAGGTATACTGAGGCCCAGAGGAACCAGACAGGTAGAGAGCTGGAATATTTGGTATGAGCTGTATGCTGGCGCAGGACACCCCTGCCTCTCCCTGTCTTGTCCTCTGGCTATTGCAGTAACCTGCAGAGTCTTGCCTGACTAAGAATCACAAGCTGCAACCAATCTAAGGCTCATCTCTCCCAGGGTTAGACAGAAAGACTGCCTGAAAGGTGGACTCATAGTATTTTAGTATCTGGCATGCCCACTCCTCCAGCATCAGGACCCAGGAGTGAGGGACAGATTAAGGGTAATCAGCTTATTCCTTAACTGGTGCTATATACCTTTTCTTAGCTACCAGGGCCCTTCTGCTGCCTAGGATACTCAAATGCACAATGTAGATCCTTCCATCCACCCCAAGGGCCTTCCCATAGCACCATCCTGCTAGGAAGTTCTGCCTCCAACCTGGGGCCCCATAGCCTTAGTGTTCTCTGTTCCTTGGCATTCTCTGTTGCCTTTGCACAATGAAAGGGTAGCTTCAGCACTAACAGACACTTCAAACCAAGGACTGGATGTTCCCAGGATTCTCTGTTGCCCCCCAGGGAGAAATCAATCCCACCTCTTTAGACATTGTCCTCCGTCTGACATAATGTCTGTCTGCTGAGTGAGGGTTGAGGCAGCTGTGTGTTCATGAATGTCTATGAAGGGACTTGGGGATGGCAATATCAAGAGAGTGGAACAGAAATAAGTGTAGTGTGGAGAAGATGGACAGGTGAATGGTGCTATGGTAGGGATATGGTGAGCCCTGATAGGGTGCATAGCAAGTGTCTCCTTCTTAGCCCCACTATATCGTGGCAATCATGAGGTTATCCAGGTATCATTGGGCTAGCTTAGGAAAAACCATGGGTGCTGGGAAACATTAACTCCTCTATAGAAACTGAGCCTGTGAGAGGAGCAGAATCCCGAAGGAACTAAGGGACAGCTGTGTGCTGGCTGTTGATGGGCCTCAGTCACTGTCACTTCTGTGTGGTTGAGGATCTTCCAGACTCCAAGGGTTTCTGACCTCCTTTTCTAACCTTTCTGGCCCTGGGGTTTGTATTCAGGTTGGAGTGGAAACACCGGGGTTTTTTTTTGTTCCATTCCTCACTTTAGGGATGAATAGCTGTCTCTGAAGACATATGGGTGACGTCTTCTGATTTCTGGGTGAGCTAATGGATTTAGGAAATATAGGTATTTCTACTGGAGAGGCCAGACCAAAGCTTGTGTGGCTTGTTTGCATCATGTTATGAATGCTGGCACAGGAACACTAACAGCAGCTTCAACTCTTATGTCCTTATTGCTAGTGGTGTCTTCTCCCTGGCCAGATGGCAGCACCAATGAAGGAAATGGGGGAGTGAAAAAAGGGAAGGGGCGATGAGGAGTGTGCCTGTGACTCCATTTGGTTCACTCGGCACACTCTGGAGATGCCCCTCGTTTACACTTGGCCGCTTGGCATGACCAAGAGAGCCAGAGGGTGCCAACCTGCTGTCCAGCCATATGTTGCCAGAGTGGGATACTGCTGCAGAGGCCCATCTTTAAAATGTGCTTGCTTCTTTGCCTGTCTCTAAAGGCCAGGTTATCTCACCCTGCTATGCTTGGCTGCAAAGGCCTCTTGGTATTGCTGGAACCNACAGTAACTGCTAGAACAGTTGCACATCCCCTGCAAAAAGCAAAGAGACAGAGACTATTCTATCACACAGTAAATCCCAAGTGGAGCAAAGCATACTTAGGTTATTTATCTGTGCAGTTTAGATGGCTTCCATGGGACACAATGCCTACAGCAAGTCAGCAAGTGAGACGTGGGGCATAGGCTAGGCATGACTCAGGCACTTAGGAGTCCAGGAGAGCAGAAATCACCTGCAGAACATCCAGGCAGCCAGAGGGGAGGTGCTTATTGTCTCCAGTGCCACAGGCCTCAGAACAACAACCTAAACTAAACAGCACAGCAGGTCCACCCTTGTTCTTGTCTTGCTCTCGACATTAATCTTTTCCCAGAAGATGGATATTATTTTCCCTCTGCAGATACTGCCCAGAAACACTGGTTTTCCTGGAATGGGCATTCAGAGCCTTGTGCATTTCAGAAATACATTTTAGTGAGCTGGACTCTGTCCAGTGGTCTTTAAGCCAGTACATTTATAGGGGAGAAAACAGGCATGAGCTTGACTGTCTCTGAAGGGCCNTATCAAATCACATCTGTTCCTATAGCATCTGGTTAGTCCAAGAGAGGACCTTGGGATCCCACTGGTGATGCTCATGTCCTTCCCTTAAGTCTCCTCCACTCCTGCCCTTCCTGTATTTTGCAGAGCTGTCAGGGTGAAAGGTCTGTGGTAGTAATTTGACATCACTGTCATCAAATGACTGGCAGAAATAATGTGAGTGAGGATTTATTTTGGCTTACCATCTCAAAGTTTTCAGTCCATAGGCTTTGGCTCCATTTATTCTGAGCCCATCATAAGGAAGAGTTTCATGTTGCTGTGACCCACTTTTTCCAACTAGGTACCACCCTCTGAAGCTTTCATAACATCCTAAAGTAGGTCCCTAGCTGCGAGCCAAGGTTAAACATATAATCCTGTAGTATTGTTTCATATTCAGACCATACTTGGAATGCCTAACCAAGCTGTCTTGTGGCATCACTGTTGGTTGTGGATTTCAGATTTTCCCCAGCTTACAGTGGGGTTCTGCCCTGAGAGACTAACCTCATGATGAAATGTGGAAAGATTTAACTGCACTGAATGCATCTGTATGTTACTTTGCTGTTGTTGTGATAAAACACGATGACCAGAAGCAACTTCTAGGAGGATGAGTTTATTTGGGTTTATAGTTCCAGAGGGATGAGTCCATCGTGGTAGGGAGGTATGATAGCAAGTGGTGGACATGATGGCAGAAGCAGGAAGCTCAGCACTCGCATCTTTAGCTACAAACATGAAGCTGATAAAGGGAACTGGAAATAGAATGATGCTATATAATCTCAAAGCCTACCCCCAGTGATGTGCTTCCTCCAGCAAGGCTGCACTACCTAAACCTCCCCAAATAGCACCTCCAAATGAGGATCAAGTGTTCAAATACCTGAGCCTAGGAGGAATATTCTTATTCAAACCACCACATCACCCAACCTGCCGAGCATCTAAATGGCTTAGCCACACACAGGCTGCATTCTCGATTGTTTTCCTTTGGCCCTGCAGGACTCTCAGTGGTTGCATCTCTCTGCCCTGGACAGCAAGGTGAAAAAGAGCCAGACACAAGAGCACCAGACTGGATAAGAAACGAATTCAAAATCCAGAATGTGTTCATTGCTGAATACCTATCACTTCGCATCATCATAGAGTTGGGAAGTCCTAAGCAGAGCCATTGTAAGTCAGAGATCACTTGCAGATGCAGCTGGGTCCCAGCTGATTTCTCTGTTCTAAAGCAGTGCTCAAGGCTCAGCCTTCAGCTCACTGCATGCAACGTTCCTCAGTGGCCACATTCTCTGCAGGTTTCCTGCCATCCTCCAGCCCTCTTCCAACTTCCTACCTCCTCTGGGAGGGATAAGTACCCACTCCCAGAGGCTTCATTTCTCCTTTTTTGGGCTTAGCTATCCATCTTACCTTCCTAGACACTCCTTCTCATTGGATACATCTAGACCCATTTCTGTCCACCCTATCACAGTAGCTTCCTGCTGCTCCTTCTGCCTGCCATCTGGCTGTGAGGATTGTCCAGGAGTAAGCTGCCCAAAATGCACGTTTGCCTCTGGCCCTCTTACCAGCCTTCCCTGGGCATCTCCATTCTAGCCACACAGGACAGACAATGTAAAGAAGATATGAAGCTGTTGAAATAGTAGCTGTAGGCCCCCCAGTCTCATCACCACTTCCCCCAATACCAGAACATGGGGTTCCTCCTACCTTGTCATGTACTGGTACAAACATGCACTAGTGTGCATACATGCCAGACGCCCACCTCCATCTCCAGCTTCATTTAGCTTTTTCTCACTAACTTCATTCAGAGCTCAACTTGGCTATCACCTTATCCTGGTGGTGTCCTCATCTCAAGTTCAGCATCTTCACTTCTGGGTATCTCTGGTACCTGGGCCTACCTGAACCCCGCTATGGCATTAGCAGAACCACCAAAGACGAAGTACCAAGAATTGACTTTGGCAAGATGTGTTTGAGATTCATAGAGTGCCAACTGTGTAGATTTCCTCATGGAGTAAGAGAGCAGGAACCCTCTATGGTGATTGATAGGGTGGAGGCTGTTTAATCAGAATGTCAGTGTTCATTGCCTTTTAAGCTTGATGGTGTGAGTCACAAATTCATGAAAAAATAATGAGGCTGCAATGCTAAACATTTCTTTAAGTGAAGAATTGCCCTACCAGATAATACAATCAAGTGGTAAAATTACATTAACTGACCTCACATCCAGGCAAGTTTTAAGAAGGCTGTGGAGAAAGTGGATCCATACATGTTGTCAGGCAGCCACTGTGGAAAAGAAAATGGAGGCACCAAGGAAGATTAAACAGCCTTACCCTGTGATCCGGCCATCCTATTTCAGGCTGTGCATCCAAGATAATTGAAATCAGAGTCTTGAGTATTTCATGCCCATGTTCATAGCCACATTATTTGCAACAACTAAAACATGGAAGCCATCAACAGATGAGTAAGTAAAGTGTAGTATGCATACAACAGAATATTATTCAGCCTCTCAGAAGAGGGAAATTCTGACATATGTTATAGCCTGGATGGACATTGGGAACAGAAGTAAAATAAACCAATCACAAAAGACACATACCAGTGGTCAACTTCATGGAAGTTGCAAGTAAGGGTGGTGATTGCTAGGAGCTAGTGGGAGAGAAGATAGTGGGTTATTGTTTATTGGTTATGGAGTTTCAGAATACAAAATGAAAAGGTTTCAGAGATCTGTGACAGGCTAACATGGTTGTGCTTAATGCTATTGTACTATATAGTACAAAATGGTTAAGAGGGGAAATTTGATGGTAGTGTGCCTTTTGGCATAGTGAAAAAAAATGGAGACTACATTTGAAACTTTTAGAATCCTAGTTATTGGCAAATAGTTTACAGGATGTGCTTATTATCTACTGCTGTGTGACAAACTTGTCCCAACTCCATACTAATAGNTTATTGGGTTAGGATTTGAACAGGGGTCCATGGAGACTATCTGTCCCCCTTTGTGCTTCCCGGATGTCTGGGATTGCAGTGTGTTGGTTTGCTCTCCCCCAGAACTGGGCCAGGGACCTAAGTGTTTCATCTCTGAGCTTGCACCCAGCACAGTAGCTTTGAAGCAGTTGATTTCTTTGTGCTAAAGATGATGATGTGTGAACAGGACGGGACAGCCTGCCATATCTGTCTCCAGCTCATACTCTGTCAGCTCCATCCTGCTCTTCTGGTCAGCAGTAAGACTCTAAGCCAGCCTAGACTCAAGAAGAGGCAAACTGGACCCTTTG
>LZPO01027845.1:31753-54174 GCA_001675575.1 Neotoma lepida | reverse complement strand
TGTGAACAAAATCAAGTATAGGATTACTTTTCTATTGATGCTCAATACAATTCTACACATGCAAAGGCTCAAAAATATACCATAGAACAAATTAGTCACAATCCAAATGGACAGCAATGAGCCTAATGGGATGTATCCAGTTACTCAAGTACTACTGTAATGTTCATAGCAGAAAGGGAATCATTCTGATTGAGACATTTGTTCCATTCCCTTGATGATCAGATTGTTGTGACAATGGAACATCCCAAATTGAATTTTCCCAGGAATCTGATTCCCCACCACCCCCAAAAAAACCAACCAACCAAAACAAACAAACAAACAAAAAAAAAACCAGTATGTTGGGAGCCTGGTGCCAGCCAGGGTGTCACATCTCATGGAAAGATAGTTCATACAGTTCTGATAGCTTGACAGACCACCTTGGTGGAGAGACCCGGCACAGAGAAGGACTACATCTTGATCAGAACTGTATAGTTATCCTTCCCTCAGGCTTTCTATTTAAATAAAATCATCATGATGGGACACAGAATGTGCTGTTTGGTGTTTATCAACTTGACACAAACCTAGACATACCTGAAAGGAGGGAACCACAATTGAGAAATGACCCCATAAAACTGGCTTCTAAGTAACACCGTAGGGGCATTTTCTTAGTGATTTAAATAGAAGGGCCCAGGCCACTGTGGGTGGTGCCAGTCTTTGACAGACGGTCCTGAGGTGTATGAGAAGTCGGGATGATTATGTTATAGGGAGAAAGCCATTAAGCACCATTCCTCTATGGCTTCTACTTCCGTTCTTGCCTCCAGCTTCCTGCTTGAGTTCCTGCCTTGACTTCTCTCAGTGATAGACTGGAAGTGTGGAAGTGTAAGCAAGAAAAAGCCCTTTCTCCCGCCCAAGCTACTTTTGGTCCTGATGTTTTATCACAGCAATATAAAACCTAACTAAGATATTGAGCATGAACTCGGGGATGTGGGCTCACTGGACCTCTCTGTTTTTCTTTTCGATGTGGTTACATTCAATAAATCTCATTTCCTGCTTTTCAATGTATACTTTTTTTTCTTTTAATTGGCTTACTGAGGAGTGGTGGTTTACTAGGAGACACAATTCTGACACAATTCTGATTCTGACACAATCAACTCAAGTATCACCATGCCCATTGTTAGGCCTGAGAAAAAAAGCACTTCAGCAACTGTCTGGTTAAAGCAAGCTATAGTTAGAAGTGCACAAGGGACTGACCAGATGACTGTCTACTCCTGAGTCCGAGTTTCTGAGAGCAGCCTCCTGCTGGCTTTTGAGGTCCCTTTTATGAGGTAGGGTTAGGGTTGACAGAAAACAACTGTCGAGATATTTAGCTGTGAGCACCTGGACGGAAGAGTGTGGGGGACTCAGGGCTTCAGGCTGCCTGTGGGGTAGGTAAGTGCAAGAAAACATCATGTGGGNGGAGAGTCATCAATGTTAGTGGGAAGGTACATTTTCATAAGNCCAAACAATAATCTTATATCATAGATTCAGGAGTTTANTAAGACAAAAGGGATGGATATACATCATGGGGTTACAAGTTCAGCATAGGTTGAAAAACATGGTTTTCAGGATACATTAGGCTTAGGGAGACAGAAACTTATTTTCTTAAGGTGTGGAGACTTAATGTGTATAACAAAGTGGCCTCATAATAACAATGTGCTTCCTGTTCTGGTTTCAAACCCATTGACTTAGTGGCCCTGATCACCCTTGAAGACTGAAATGTNTGGCATTACACACAGTAGAGAAGGTCATCCCAAAGGCCTCTGAGATCTCTCTATATTGCTAATTGCAAAAGGCAGATAAGTCTGGAGACATGTTTCAGTGATTAAGAGCCTTAACTGCTTGTGCAGAGGACCCAAGTTTGGTTCCCAGCACCTGCACTGGGTGGTTAATAATTGCCTGTAACCCCAGCTGCATTGAATATAGTGTCTTCTCCCTAGCCTCCATGGGCACCTGCATTCACATGCATGTTCCCACATGCAGATACACACATAGAATTTTAAAGTGATAAAAATAAATCTTTAGAAAATGGGCAGAGATGACCATGATCAAGGAGGGAACTGTGTATTGTAAATGTTATGTTGCTACAGAAACAAGCAAAATAAAATAGAAATTTCAGGTTTTAAGTTTAGGGCCCTTTCTCCTCTTTAAAAATCACAGAATATGAAGAAAACTCAACAATTTAACAGTTAAAACCTCAGTCTCTATGGGTTAAAAATCTTGATGTTAAAACCATGGATTTAGCATATCAGATAGTAGTCAGCTTCCAACACTAATGAATAATAAAATAGAAGTTTAGCTTTGAAAGCCAATGAAGTTTAAGAATGAAGCACAAATACCACTGTGGCTAGGATTGCTGAGAAATTCAAGCAAAGGACCAGGAAAAGCCTTTATAACCAACCCTATATCCTGAAGACAGAAATGACTTAAAAAAAAGAATATTTTCATCTATTCCTCCACATTTTCATACATGCCCAAAATGTGTCTTCATCATATCCACTCTCAACAACCTCCATCCCCTATCCCTGCATCTCCTACAATATCTCTCACTTAGTCAACTGTCATTTGAATAATTCATCAAGTCCTATAGCTGTTGCCTATTTTCACAAGGGTTTTTTGACATCCACCTGATCATGGTCAGCCTAGAGCCACCACACCCATGAAGAAAAATGACTCTCCCTAACCCAGCAACTATCAATTGGCAATAGATCCTCAAGTAGCAGAGGGATTCCTGGGTTCCTCCTGCATCCATGTTGGGATGTCGACTGACCTGATTCTAAATGTTAATAATGTCCTGAATTCATTATGCCTAGCCATCTCATGTCCAGTAGTTCACAGCACTACTTCCTATCCTCTAGTTCTTACAATCTTTCCACTCTTTCTTCCAGCATGTTCTCTAAGCTTTGGGAGTGGGGAGCAGTTGATATAGAGTGTCATTGGTGGTCGCACATGTTGGTGTTATCTGGGGAGACTGGAATCTTTGAGATGAGTGAGCTAACTAGCAGAAGTGGGTTATCAAAGACACATTAAGAGGGTGAGCACCTCTCCTGGAATCAGGTTTTTCTTTATTTCTTGTAAGGTCAAGTGTTAGAATCCACAGCCTCAAGCTCCACTGAAAAGCATAGATCTCCCCCACAATCCATTGCTTCTCTACCACAATGGATCATTGACCCTGAAGTCACAAATGAGAAGAAATTCTTTGAAAGTTGAAAATGTTGGGTATTCTGTCAGAGTGACACGAGAAATGACCAGTACCTGAAACAAATAATTTAACTCTATTAAACTGTACCTCTATTTTCAGGGGGAGTGGGTCAAGTTTGGAGCCTGGGTTTCCAGAACACAGTATTAAGGTGCCAGATGTAAAACAGTAGACTTAAAACTGTGTGCTGAAAATAGCAATGCTTTCTCTTTGCTTCCTCCCTACAGACAGCTGTGCATTTTCTCACAGATGGAGAAAAANTAAGCCAGCAAACATGCAGCATTGTAATTTGTGCCTGTAAATTAACATACAACCAAGATTAATCTCAAATACAAAAGCAGGCTCTAAATCAAATTACCCAAACAATTCTGCTTGGTGCAGTATGAAGAACATAAGGAAATTCTAAAAAATAATTTTCAGAGAAAAAAAGTCTCTACTTCCTACTGAATTCAAAGTAAAGGAAGACAGGAAAAAGTAAATGATATGATGTATGAGTACTACATTTATCTGGATACTTAAAAGGTTAAATATTTAGAAAAAGTCAGGAATTATACTGGTTTAGAAAAGTGGAANTATAAGTTTTTCTTCCTGGGTCCCTGACCTCACAAGCCACGGGCAGTTGGTTACATTTACAGTGCCAGACATGAATTCTCTCCTGTTGAGTGGACCTTAAGGCCAATTAGAAGGCTGTTGGTTACTGCCAGAACATGAATGTCACTATTGTGCCTATAGGTATATCATGCCATTCTGGTCATTTTGTGGTTGAGTGACTTTATAACTTGGTAGGGTAATTGGTTACATTTCTCCCTTCACAGCTCGTATAGCATCTTTAGATACAATGAATGTTAGTCCTTAGAAAAGAGGCTTCCAGGTCAGATCCAGTTCAATTCCCCAGGTCCTATGTCTGAAGCATGTGGTGTCTTCAGCAATAATATCTTCCCTTCAAGTTCTTGGNGGTAACTAAGGACAAAGATAATAGCCTATATTGTTTTGGGAAACTATTGGAAGATCCTGGCCAACAACTCAAAGGGATGTCTCTCATGACTGAAACTGGGGNTTTTGTTAGATAGTCTATAGTTGTAGGGGGAACATTTCACCCCAAGTAGTGTAAAATCATTAAAAAAATTATATATGTAATTTTAAAATGAACATATATAATGTGTGTATGCACTTACATATTATATGTGTATTTTAAGTAAATATAAAATAATGTTTCTCTATTGTATTTTCAGACATCCTCAGTATGACTTATTGCTCCTCTCTCCTCCTTCCAATGTATTGACCTCCCCGGAAAGTCCCCCATCATCTCCATTTCTCACTTCATAGCACCTGTATCTTACTNTTGTCCTCTCTACAGCCACATTCACCACTGTCCCTTTTTACTTTACTCATTTCTGTGGCTATTCTAGGTTATACAACTCATGTGTAAATATTCAGAGTAAGAGCCCACAAATAGAGTTTACAAATAAGTGAGAACATGACACTTTTTTTTCAGATAGAGACCATTACAGTAATTCACAACTGGACAACATTCAGAGAAATGACCATGGGACGCTCAACCCAATCAATACATCTACAATACAACTTCTACAGGGAATATTGCAGAACAGTGAGCAGAAGTATTATANGTGNCAAAGGATCANGGTCTCTACTGAAAGANCCTGTCTTGTACATGGCAGAGAGTGGCACCCATGAAATCCTAACGATATGTCACCTAAACAAGATCTGCACAATGAAAACACCAGCTGACATGTCAANCTAGACAGAGGAACTCTTACAAGGCTTCATTCCTNGATGAACAGCTACAAGTAATTAATGGCTGCTAAGATAGGGAGACTCAGTCTTCTCCAGGGATGAAACATGATAAGTTATCTAATCCCAAGCAATTACTCCTAAACTCATATATATATGAGTTTATATATATACATATATGTATATATAAACACAGCTCAATAAATATATATAAATTTATGAAGAGGTTATGAGATTAAGAAGGAGTTGGCAGGCAGAGAGAGGGGTGGAAATTACATTAATATAATAATCATATATGAAATTCTCAAAAAAACATTTTAATTGAAAAAAGGAAATGCTAAAAGTAAAAATGAAAAGGAGCTTCTGAAAATTAAGAAGTGCAATGTCTATAGTAATATGTTCAGTAGGAAGAGCTGAAGGTCCAGCCTATTCTGGGAGCAACAGCTAAAANTAGTAAGAATGGAGCCCTCTGGAGGACAGGAGTCCCCACAGCAGGGCTCACTGCCAGGAGGCAAAGAGGCAATGAGAACAAGTCATGACAGCATTGAATGGACCTTGGGTTCAGCAAACTGGCCATGTGTTCCTGCAAATGTAAAGAGAGAGAAAGGCCTGGGTTTTCCTTTCAGTTCTTACCAAGTGATAAACAGCAGTCAAGGCAGAGGAAAATTAAAAAGGCCCAGGAATGTGAGGATTTAGAAAAATGAATGATGTGGAGATTGGCTGATGTGAAGGACAATTCTCTGGGGAATGATGTGGATATATAAACCGGAGATGGACTAAAGCCCACTAGAGTGAAAAGGGCTTGTCACAGAANGTGGAAGTTTGCTATCCCATATAAAACATATCAACCAAAAAGTCTAAATGACGTAAAAATAAAATGTGACCTGTGCTCCTAAAGACGATATGAAGAAGCACTTTTAAGGCAGATTCTCCCAGAAGCTTACCTTGTTTTTGTGTGAGTATTTTAAATTTAGAAATCTGTTCTAGAACTGAAATTCCCTGGGATGGAATTGTTAGGGAAAGTGCATTCATTCCACAATTACCCATCTCATTTTAGCATATCAATTTAATTTACTAAAGGTAAAAATAGTAGAGTATTGCAAAATATCCCATTTGTGTGGAATCTTTTGTATTAGTTCATCTGTCATTAGAGCTCACTACAGCGCTACCCATNTGGTCATTGTTTATTTTCTCAAACATGTCACATTTTAAAATTTTTGTTTAGATCAGCATACAAATGAAGCCTACATGTTAAAATAGGTTGATATGAAACCGGAAGAGTCTTTATATCTTTATTTCAAACTTGGTGTCTAGGATTAGTGACGAAGAGGACCTCTTTCACCCTACCTCTCCCTTCCCGTCTCTTTCTTGGCTAGATTTATTCTATCACCCTACGTATAGCTCATCAATTATCCAGCTCCTTTCTAGTCTTAGCCCACTTTAAATCAAACAGTTGAATAGAAAGGGTGCTTGAGAGTGGGGGCAAGTCAGTCTTAACTTATTCCTGTTTTCATTACATGGTTNGTAACTATTCCCTCAACCATTAGCTTGTATACAGCACTAATCCCAGCATCCTTGAAAGCAGTTCTTGAATTTGATGGGAGACATGGGCTAAATAAGACATTGTTGATGCTGTTTTTACATCACCTCAACTTATTCTAATATAAATCCCAAATTTCATCAGTTGATTTTTTTTTTGAGGGAAGTAGAAGTGAGAGATGAAAAAAATGTAGAAATCAAATATATCCACAAAATGAAAAGACAGAGTTCCAGGAGCTTCCCATGCATTAGCACCATTTCATAGTAACAGTGCAGAGAATTCAGGATGCTTCGGGGTTTTGAAATAGGTCTATTTTCATACAGTTGAAACTGTATGAAACCAGTTTAGAAACTGGTCCAGACTGGAGGAATAGATTGCCCAGTATCCTACAAACTGTTGAGTGGCAGAGCTGAAAATAAAATCTAGTTCTGCTGACAGTCATCCTGATACATGGGACTCAGGTATCTTCCCTTTGCAGAATGACATAGGACAGTTATGAATGCATCTGAAGGCCTACCTGTCAGCCTGAGTCCAGGCTGCTCAGCAGTGTCACTGGGAGACAGAGTCTAATAGGCTGAAATGCAGGGGGAAGACAGACATCCTCAGGCAGCATTGACTTCCTTGGTATCTCTTTGTCCTTTATTGTGACAGACACATTAATGGCAAATCTGAGCCTTTTTTTTTTTTTTTGTATCNGGTTAGGGCGATGATTGTTCAAAAGCTCATTAGCAATTTATGAAGAGCAGTGAAACTCATTTTCCCTTAATGTGAAATCACTTCAACTTGTCACCAGAGGAAGAATTGTGGAAAAGCAAATTGACCACATACTGATTCATTCTTTTGTTTAAAAAGAAGAAAAGAAAAATCCACATGAAAATATCTTTCAATAAGATATGTATAACACTCGGTCAGAATTAAGCAGTGGCTAATGTCATTTTCTAAATTGCACTGTTTTTGTTTTTTGTTTTTGTTCTTTTCTCATTTTCCTATTTGGGTGCCACTGAGATGGACTTTTTATTGTAGCCACTGAAGAGCAGTTGGAAGTCTTTGGCTCAGTAGTTCATTAAAGCAATGAAGGACTTTGGGGGAACAAATGAACCCAAGTCGAGGGTGGAGAGCAGGGATGCTTAGGAAAAAGGATACATCGGCCTTTCTTAGTTGTGGCTTTGAATCTTAGTTGATGTCCTGTTGCCTTAAAAATTAGCGTTTGTTACATGATCAGACCTTCTCTTTAGGCTGGGTGTCTGAAGGCACTCTATCTCAGTGTGCACTGTGTGAGGTTAATAGAGAGATGCCGAGAATGGAGTTGACTGAGGTGTCCTGGATAATTGCCCAGTTCCTCTGCCTAAGAAGCAAGAGGTATGAACAGAGTGACGGAGTGATCAGGCACTGTGTTCTGTGTCTGTGTGCGGTCAGCTGCTATTGTCTCACCTGGGGAGATCACACTTGAATCCAAAGCCTTCCAAACTTGCTTTCATAAAAGTGTGTGTGTGTGTGTGTGTGTGTATGTGTGTGTGTGTGTGTGTGTGTGTGTGTGCATGTGAGTGTATGCTACTTGATCAATTACCCCAGGGCCAGCTAATTACTGTGTCCACTAGGAACATAATGTTTTCTGCTCTTATTGAAGGTGAAGATTTAATAACTACGGAAAAAAAAACATATTTTTCCCCATTATCATTCTTCAGCATGTATGAAATAAATACCTGTTTGGATTGTGTTAAAATGCTTCTTTTAAAAATGATTCCTTAAGTTGTTGATGAATTTCATTTTATTTATTTTTTTTTAGTTATTGAATTTTGGTTTGGAATTAGGATGGAATTTCAACTAATTTCAACTTACTTCTTATATGTCTCCAAGCAGCCATCCTTTCATTATGTTGTTCTGCATATTTATGTGAGGTAGTGTTCTCAGCTGTGGGGGACCAGCTCCCACCTTTTACAGGGTTCCAATGAGGAGGTAAGAGGCATAAGGAATTAGTAGATAGAAAGATAGTGGAGATAAGACAGATAGAAACACAGAATAGCTTCGGGAGGACCTGGATCAAAATCTGTGGGCCCCTTCTGGATCTTCAAAGGGGCTTTTTATAGGAATGCCAAGGAGCGGGACAAAATCCCTCCCCTTGCTAGATCAAAGCACACTGCACATCCAAGTGCAGATCCTTCCAAACACCTGGTAACCATGCATGTGGTCCAATCATCCCCTTATGCAGCCCTGTTGGATAAAGCAAGCCCAGATCTCACTAAGAAACCTCTGTGGGCTCCCACACTCAGCATTGTTGATTACAGATGAAACCAATGACCAACTCTGATGAACATTAAATATGATCTATGTCCTTTTGCAATTAAATACTCAGCANACATTTAATTCTTTATGTAAAATGAACAAACACATTCCTCTCATTAGAATGCTAATTTGTTTCCACATTTAATAAATGATAAAATAATATTAATACCTAGTAATTTACAAAATTAAAGCTGGTATAATTCATTATGAGTGAAAGTTTGAATTATCTGCTTTATTTTTTATTTAAAATTTCTTTTAGATGCAACATACTTTGATATCATTTCCCTCCCAAAGTCCTCTCAGATCCCCTCAACCTCCCTACACACACAACTTCATGTTCTTCTTTCTCTCTTAAAAACAAAAACGTTACCCAAACAAAATGAAACATAAGCACACTGAAAATAAACCAAACATAAGCACACTGAAAATAAACCTAGACTCTAATTTGTGTTGGCTAACTCTTCTTGGGCATGGGGCCTGCCCTGGAGTCTGGTTACTCTACCCATTGACACTTGACTGGAGAAATCTGGTTTTTGCTTTCCCAGCAGGCATCAGTTACAAATAGATGCCTGGTTAAGGGTGGGAGTTTGTGTCCACTTCCCTTTTTCTGTGTGCTGTCACAGTCTCTGTGAGTTTGTATGANCANCAGCTCNATTGTGTCGNGAAAATGCTGTTTCCCTGGAGTTATCCACTGCTTCTGACTTTTACAATCTGTCTACCCTCTCACATAAATCTGTGAGCATAGAGTTAGAGNGCTTGATAAAGACACCACATTCACACCCGAGTTCTCCAAAACCATTCTCTGCACATTGTCCAGTTGTGGGTCTCCATGTTAATAACCATATACTGCAAGAAACTTTTCTGATGAGATCTGAGATATGTTATGTTCTGTATATCAATATGCCATTGGGAATAACTTCATTGCTATATTCCTTTAGTATAATCATAGTAATAAGTGTTCCCTTGGGGCTGGAAAATGGAATATAATGGTACAAAGAGAGAAGAGGGAAAGAAGAATAGGATTAAATAGGAAATGGGAGGCCACGGTAAAATAGAGAATATGAAGGGAGAAAACAAGGACCCTGTGAAAATCACAAGTCAACCTACTGCTGTTGAAGCTTCCTAACATATGCACATACATGTAAGAAATTTAAATGGAGTCACCACATAATGGGGAAGACAATGTTCTCCCCAGACATTTATGCCTCCAAGTAAAACCTCCAGTGCCAGGAATAGGTAACATCTTCTTTAGTCATTGGCCAAAACATTCCCATAAATCCCCTCCCCCTAGCCATCACAGGCTATTTCCAAAGCTATTGGTTACTTTCCATAACCCGAGGGTAAGCCCTATTACTGAAGACACAGCTAGCTCACTTTTGCCATAAAACAGAAAGAAATAGAGCTGGTGCCCAACTAGTAGCACTCATGTTGCCTGAAGGTATTTTACATGCTACCTCAGGGGAAAAGTAATCATTAAAATCACTCAGCTACAAACTATGTGACCTACAAGGGAGACCCGCATGCAAGATATGCTAGTGAAATAGTAGCACAAATGTTGTAGGAGTAACCAACCACNTTTTACAACTGAATTTAATGCTCACTCTATGAGATAGAAGACATCCTGGCACTGCTAAGGTGGTCAAACACCTGAGGCTAGCTCTCTACGTATTTTAAGTATCTTTGTACACAAGGTTATTTAAAATTTTCTCAGGCAAAAGTGTGTCATGAGTGAAACAAGTTTAAGAAAACCTGAGCTGGATTGTAGGAAAATTATAAGACCCAGGCATTGCTGATGACAGTGTAAAAAGTGGTTGCTATGGCAACAGATTGTTGATTTTTTTCAAACAACCAAATACACTATATGAACCTATCACCCAGTGGTTCCATCAAGGGACATGTCCCCCAAAGCTGAAAACAGGGATTGTAGCAGATGTTTGTACAACGATGTTGATCACAACAATATTCATAATTGCAAAATGTTGAAACAACTCAATGTACATCAACAAGCATATAAAATATCACAAACAGACTGTGGAATACAAGGTGGACTAGTATTCAGCCCTAGAAATGAATAATGTTTGAACACATAACCAGGACATGAAGGGGATTTAAAAACATTGCCTTGAAAGATGTAAAGTCAACAGATTCAGGAACATCTCGTAGAATATCACTTACATGAAATATCTAGAATAAGAAACTTACTGAGACAACTTNTGAAGAGATTGCTAAAGACTTGGGGTAAGGAATGAGCACATATTGTTAAGTNGGCCGGGGGTTTCTGTCTAGGTGACACAATTTTCTTTTAGAAAANGACAGTAATAATCATGACACAGCATTGTGGCTGTAACTAACTCTAATGGCTGTAACTAACTCTAATGAATTAGCTCAATTAGTTACAGTCAGAAATGGTTAAAATTCACAACTTCTATGGAATATAAGCTGAAACAGTAAAAAAAANNNTTTTTGCATATTTGAATTTTAAAATCTACTTTGAATCACCTGGTATTATCTATTGAATTTATTGTACTCCATGCCTCACTATGATTTCATTAAACATCTCCAACAAAGAACTCTTCTTCTAGAATTAGTAGTGATATTCTTTATGTATATTTCTGTACGTACTTTATGTATATACTGTGGGGTATACTCTATGAGCAAATACATGTAACTACATAAATGTGTGTATAATATGTTGACATATTGTATACATGTGTCTGTCAGGTGAGCCCAAGGAATAAATGAAGCACATTTTATCAAGGACAACCAAGGTCAGTTTATGATTCTTGGTGACATTCCTGATACAAATCTGTGGTGGGGTGTCCATTCTGGTATGTGATAAGATGGCGTTCTAACAGTATTCTAATATTTTCATATTTATATTTACTTCAATACAATTTTAAATAGAATTAAAGAAATAAAAACATACCATGACCATTGCAATGAGTAAAATTATTGTTTCATTCATTTCAACATCATGCTTAAGAGACAAACGTGGTTACATCCGTCAAAAGCAATTCTGAGTTTTGCTGGGATTTTAGGGAGCATTAAATTCAGTGAAATTTAAATCTAATCTACAACATACTTCAAAACATGCTGATGAGAGCAAAATGAGAGAACAACATGATTATTAAATAGCAGGAGTTAATGGCATACTATAGGCNTGGGTGGCTTTGGGTCAACTGGGATTCATGCGTACGGATGTGAAATCAAGTTACTAACTTCTTAGTTACAACACAAGGCACATTTTCTCATCTCTTCCCTTCAAGGTGAACATCGCATTCATAGATGGGATCCTTCTGTGACTATTAACTCACACAGCTTCTCAGCATAGAAAGGTGGCAGTTTAAGAACAATGCAGATCTTGGACAATATATTTTGAATTTCATATACTAGAGGTAAATTTTATTAGATGATCTTAGGCATCTCAATATCAAGAAGATAGACAATAACAACTAGCAGAATTAACCTCAGGTCCAGTAGCTGATCCTCAGCACTCACTTCGATTACACCAACAATTTGCTATAATTGCCTTGCCCGCTGATACACATCATAGATTCAGATTTTTTTCCCATAACTGTCTTTTTATATTGGGAACAACAGTAACCAGATATATCCAGAATTGTGTTTTTCTCCATAATAGTTCTCATTGGAAGAAAGGAAAGAGCAAATAAGCTACCTCTCCAAGGAGTTGTCTTCAGAGGTAAGACTTAAAGAAACAGATAAATTAAAATTCAGTGCTGTTGGCAGTGGAAAATAAATACTCCTTAAGCAAATACCCATTTGCTACTCAGAATGTTTGCTGACCCCAGATGACCCACCAAATGAATGGTAAATTGATGTATAAACTAAGAATATTGGCCTTTAAAAGTAGCATTCTGGTTGAATTATGAAACAGACTGTTGAAGAGACATTAGATCCAAGATCCTTACAATGGATTGCCAAGTGAAATGAACAAGTATGACTTGCTAGTAATTTTGCCATAACTGAGGATATAGAAGTAGAATTGCACTAGGTTGCAAAGGGATAGGATGATGGGCATGATGAAGATACTGAACATGGATGGTTCTCTTGAGACGTTAGCTTTCAAAGAANATACAAAAGAAGATCATTTCATACTGAGGCATATTTATAATGAGATTCTATATANGTGTTAGAACAGGCACAAAGGGAAACATCTGTGTTGGCCAGTTTCATGTCAATTTGACATGAGCTAGAGTCATCAGAAAGGGGGATACCTCTATGGTGAAAATGCCTCCATAACATCAGGCTGCCAGCAAGCCTGTAGCGCATTTTCTTTATTAAGGATTGATGGGGGAGGGCCCAGCCCATTGTGGGTGGTGCCATCCCTGGTCTGGTGGTTCTGGGCCCTATAAGAAAGCAGGCTGAACGGCCCTTGAGGAAAATTCAGTAAGCAGTACCTCTCCATGGTTGTTTTGTCTGCTCTTGCCTCCAGGTTCCTGCTCAGTTTGAGTTTTTGTCCTGGCTTTCTTAGATGATGAACAGTGACATGGAAATAAGCCAAACAAACCTTTTCCTCTACAAGTTGCTTTTCGTCATGGTGTTTCATCACTGCAACAGTAACCCTCACTAGGACAGAAATTAGTACTGTGATTGTGAGGTATTGCTGTGACAGACAAGATCGCGTTTGGGGGAGGATCATCGTGGAAGAGCTTTGGAACGTTGGACTAGAAAAGACATTGAGTGTTAACAGCTCAGTGGGATGTTCTGTAGGAGCTTGCAAGATAAAAATGTTGATGTCAGTGCAGATAATAGAGGCCTGGCTTGTGAAGTTTGAGAGGGAAGTAAAGACTCATTCAGGCCTTTTGTGTGAAAAATCTGTGGTGTCTCGTCAGTTGGAGCTGAATAATTGGCTGTGATTAACAGGAGACCAGAACCACTGAAGTCAAACCTTTGTCCCTGGGACAATGGNTGTTGGTCAGCTGGAGCTGAAGAATCAGCTATGAAGAGAAAGAGACCAGCATCATTGAGGTAAATCTTCTGAGAACTGCATTTCATACTCAGCACACCGAAGTTATGTTCTAGAGGCTGCCAAAGTTGTGCCACATGTTGGCAGTTGAACTTGGCAGGGTAAGAATCACCCAGGTGGCGTTGGTTTTGAAGGCATGAAGGGGTCATTAGGAACAGCTGAGGCTTGGCACTGTGTGGGAGGATTGGAGTCCCTGAAGAGAGCTCAGGAGAGGCTACTGGTGAAAGTGCAGCTAGGTTGTAGCAAGAGACCCAAGCATTGTGGAGCTGCCAGTACTGTGGGCTGAGCACCACAAATATTAGCAGGGGTTGGAGTGNAGGTGGCCAGAGCCTGGAAGACAAGCTGTGGGTGCTGCAGAGGGCGGAGCCAGAGAAGTGACTACAGTCCCATGGAAGAGCCCAGAAAATAGTGAGTAAATCCCAGATGTGGAATATTGAGTTATTTACACAGTTGGAGTTTGGTTTTGCTTTGATTTGATTGTGCCCTGGTTCTTCTCTCTTGAAGTAAGAAAGTATTTGATTCATATTTTATTTTATAGGAGCTCACAGTTGAGAGGGTTTAAAACTTTCAAAATATATAAAAAAATAAGAGATTTTCGAATTTTTAGAGAATTTAGATATTAAGAGTCTGGATATTTTTAGAGAGACAACTCTTAATGTGTTTGAATTTGTAAGGCGGTGGGACTTTTTTAAATTGGAAAAATGATTTTATATTTTGATGTCTTTATCAATGTGTGACCTCGAGGAAGAACAAGAAAGAAATACTGTGGCTTAAGAATGATATGTGGGTGTGTCAAGTTGACAAGGGGTTTATGTCAACTTGACACAAGCTAGAGTTGTCAGAGAGGAGGGAGCCTCAATTGAGAAAATGCCTCCAAAGTCTCTCTGTGTGCAAGCCTGTAGGGCATTTTCTTAATTAGTGATTAATGAGCTGGGCTGGTGGTTCTGGGTTCTATAAGAAAGCAGATGGCCAGCCAAACTAGTGGAAATGCATGAACTGTGGACTAATAGCAGTGGAGCCCCATGGTGCTGGACTGAGCCCTCTGGATACTCGAGACAGTGGTTTAGTGTGAACTGTTTAGGGGGCCCCNAGGCNATGGGATNGGGATCCATCCCTAGTGCATGAACTGGGTGTTTTTTGTAGTGCAGTGCCTATGGTGGGACACCTGGTGCAGCCTAGGCACAGGAAGGAGGGTCTTGGACCTGCCTCAAGTGAAGTGCCAGGCTCTGAGGACTTTCCATGGGAGATCCTGTGTTGGAGGAGCTGGGATTGGGGAGTGGGTGGGTTGAGGGGCAAGGCTGGGGGTGGGAGGAGGGAGGACAGGGGTTTCTGTGGTTGGTATGTAAAATAAGAAAATCTTTTAATAAAAAAATATATTACAAACTTTAAAAAAAAAGCAGGCTGAGCAAGCCATGGGGAGCAAGCCAGTAAGCATGGTCAGCATACTCCCTTCATGGCTTCTGCATCAGCTCCTGTCTCCAGGTTCTTACTCGGTTTGAGTTCCTATCCTGGTTTCCTTCAGTGATGGACCATGATGTGTAAGTGTGTGATGAACAGTGATGTGGAAGTGTAAGACCTCCCCAGGTTGCTTTGGCCATGGTGTTCCATCACAGCGATAGCAACCCTAAGACACCATCCTAAGAAGATAAACTAATGGGATATTCTGAACAACTGTAAACAAAGGGATCCTTTACCCAAGTCTCATTGAAATAGGTCATTTATTGACACTGTGCAATGGGACACAAGATTTGAAGGGTATAATCTGTATGTACCCTACTGCTTGTTTGTATCTTTTATTCTTTTTTTCTTTTTTGTGATTTTCAAGACAGGGTTTGTCTGTGTAGCTTCAGCTGTTCTGAAGCTCACTCTGGAGACCAGGCTGGNCTTGAACTGAAAGAGATTTGCCTGCCTCTGCCTCTAGAGTGCTGGGATTAAAGATGTGTGCCACCACCATCTGGCTTTTATTTTTAATATAGGCAAATTATGAGTAACTTATTGCAGTAAAGTTCACATACCTCAGGTGGTGATAGACCTTGTATTACTTTGGGGGCTTATAACTATTCATGCTTTCTGAGGCTTTGAGTAATTATAATTTAAAAAGACCTACAAGTATCCTTGGTGCTATAAAGAAAGTCTCTATATAGAGTGGATAGCATTATATCTTTACCAGACACTAGTTCTAGCTTAATTCTGGCATAGCATCAGTGTTTTCAGTACCTCTTCATGTGTTTCCTTTTCTTGGGAACAAAACAAAGTGGATTCTTATCTTCAGAGGTTACCATCATGGTAGACAAAATAGACAACATGACTAGACATCACAGAGGTTGCACAAAATTTGTGAAGAGCAGAGTAATGCCATCTTTCTGGAAAATGAAATGAATGTGTATATGTGTGCTGTTTGAGCATCAGAGAATAATCAGAGAGTCTGTGACTAACAGCAGAAGATCTACTAAATTCTCCAATGATATAATTCTCAGGAGACACCCTGATCTGATAGCACTGATAAAGGAATTTAACTAGATTGTAAGATGCATGATCAATCAATTTCATTTCTATGTTAAAAACAAGTAATGTAAACATCACTTCACTGTTCTCTAGATG
Source organism: Neotoma lepida (assembly GCA_001675575.1). Lineage (NCBI taxonomy): Eukaryota > Metazoa > Chordata > Mammalia > Rodentia > Cricetidae > Neotoma > Neotoma lepida. The sequence continues at coordinate 37,797 of LZPO01027845.1, read as the reverse complement.
AGATGGTCACAAGATATGGGACAATCTACTTTTTAAATATGTGCCCAAATATGTAGGTGGTAGGTGCACAGAGATACATGTATTTNAAACAAGAAACGTATTCTNTATCCTTTTATTAACTGTTACTTTGGCCAAATTACATAGGAACTCTACTTANGATTCATGTTAGCAGTGGATTTAAGATTACATAAAATGTCACTGTAACAAGTCATGATAAAGCATGTTTGGATATCCATACATAAATTGCAAACCTGCATATTGACCAATCCTGATGAAAAGAAAATGATTTCCTGCTGTGGAATAATCCNTTTGTATACTTTAAAGATTTTTTTCAGTTNAATTAGTTTAACAAAAAACTAACTGGCCAATAGCCAGGCAAGAAGTATAGGTAGGACAACCAAACTAAGGATCCTGGGAAGAAGAAAGGCAGCGTAGTTGCAGTAGATGCAGAGAGGCAAGGTGGGCATGCNGCACTGAAAAAGAGTACCAAGTCACATGACAAAGTATAGAGAAGTAATATGAGTTAATGGCACAGCCANATCTGAATGGAATGGCAGAAGTCATAAAGCCAGCACAGCTGCTTGACAAAGATCCAGCAAAGCTGAGCCACATGATGGCTGCCATGTCACCTTTGGTTTTCATCTCCACTTGTTGCATACTTGAGGGACTTTTAGTATTTGTACAATTTGGNGATATTGGGTTGATAGAAAANTTTTTATGAATCATTTATGCCTTCTCCCAGGAATACTGCTTCTTAGCTTCCCTAGGACAGTCACAAACATACTATTCCCCCTGCTTTTAGGAAGATATCCTAATCTACTTGAAGGTCTTCCTTACTTATGCCTTGGAGGTTGTGACACATAAAGAAGCCAGAGATCTCTTCATGAAGCTATNAGACATTCTTGAAACATCTGTCCCTGTACTTACTCAGGAACAAGATATTCAAAACAAAATAAACTTTAAAAAAGTCAACAAGATTCAGTGGGCTAGAGGAGTNGGCCACCGTTCAAATGACAAGCCTCTTCTCACGTGGCATATACCTCTGCCTTACATAGNGACATATTGATTAGCAAAGTATGGAGTGGAAATANNGTTAAAGAATNAGATGTTGGGTCCTCCCTTTCTTAGAAAAGTTACCACATATAGAGCCACTGTGATGTTATATGACCAAGGAACAACAGAGTGCCATGGTTAGACTTATAAACAAATTCTATATAGAGATAAATGTAAACATTCTATTACGCCAGAATTTGAATAATAACTGAAGAAATTTTGCCCTGAGGGTTTTTCTTGGACACTCTGACCATTAAGAGTTAATAATAAGACTGCTTGTGATGTAGCAATTTGCCTAGGCTAGCTTGGAGATTTTGTTTTGGTCTAGCACCCTTGAAACAACCAGAGCTAGGAGCCTAAGAACAGGCTGTGATGTGCCTCTAAATTCTTAAAAGTTGGGTTATGGGGTTTATGAGTGAAAATGATAACTCTGTTTATTAATGATGTCAAAACTTGAGGGAAAGTGATTGGAAATGATAACTCTGTTCTGTCATGGTTTATTAATGATGATCAAAAGATGAGCAAAAGGAAGTGAAACACATGTCCAAAACCAAAAATGATATGATCTGTGTTTTGGAACATCATGAATNTACCCCTGCTTACTAAATTCTGCATAAATANTGAAGCACTCTGGTTGCTACTCAGTTAGGCTGCAAGATTTTTCGCTACCACCTTAGCTTGACTCACTTTTTTCCTTCACCAACTCCTTACACCCTCAGCTGGGACCTGTCCTACTGNGGATGGCACCCATCAGAGTAGGACAAGCCATACTGAGATGTGCGTCCTCTCTGTCCATCTTTCCTAAAACAACACAAAGAAGTGTCCCGTGTCTGATTCTTCCTGTCTCTCCTCTTGCATCCACTCATCTTCAGACCCTGCCCTTATCCGGAGCTGGACTCAGGCAGATTAGTTTAATTGTAAGAGAGTTAGCTAGTAACAAGCCTGAGCTATCAGCTGAGCATTTATAATTAATATAAGCCTCTGTGTGGCTACTTGGAACTGGTGGCTGGGACAGAACAGTCTGCCTACAGTTTCCAAATCTGCAGGCAAAAGAATCTGTGCTTACTGTGTTTCAGTATTGCATAGGCTACTATTGATTTTTTTCATATACAGGCAAGAAGTCACAGACAGACAAGTATCACTAAGTGATATTAACAAAGATGCTTAGAAGCTGATTATGTTATCATTATGTCTCCTCTCTGCTGCTCTCTCTAGTAGGCAGGGATGAAAACCTCCTCAAGCTGGCCATCATCTGTCACTAGATGACAAATACAGTCCTCTGTTCTGGTTTTCCAACCCAGAATGGCTCCCACAGATGGTGGCAGTAATTGGCGTTATCCTGTAATTCATGCTTCTATGATGNTATCCTACATGTTATTAATAATGAAATAGCAAACATATGCAGGGATACATCACCCTGGTAAGANAGAACAGATTCAGGGAGAAAGTTTTATGTAATGATTAGGACAAAAGCTTACACTCAAACTTTATAAACTTCAGAGTCATTTTAAATATCTAATTTGGGAAATAATATCACTTGTTACAGTTTTTGGAAGTTATATAAAATCTGTATTGCTGTAGCAGTGTGTAGATTCTGTAGGTAAGATAGAACTTAAATCCATGCCTGCTTGTTGTAACCCTATTTTCCTTTTTTTGGGAATTTTTTTATTATCTGACAGCTTTATACATTTATATAATACATATTGATCTTATCTAATCACCATTACCTACCTTCAACTCTCTCTAGTGCCTCATAACTCACTTCCCTCCCTATTCCATGTGATTTTTTTTTGTTATTAATAAGCGGCTGAATCAAATTTGTACTTCTCATGTGCACAGGTGTATGTGCCTTGGTATATTTCTCTATTATTTTTGTTTGTTTAATTATTTTTTAAAATTTTCATTTCATCATGTTCTTTCCCCTTCTGCAAATCCACCCAGGCTACCTCCCCACTTCCCTACTCATCAACTTCATGTTATCTCTCTCTCTCTCTCTCTCTCTCTCTCGTGTACACACACACCATGGAGTCTGTTTTGTGTTGGACAACTACTCAGGAGCATGGTGCCTGGACTATGGTTGATACACCCAGTGACATTTCATTAGAGTAAACTGATTTTCCCCTTCCCAGCAGGTATCAATTGGATATAGATTATTAGTTAGGGCTAGAATTTGTATCAACTTACTCTTGTCAGTATAGGAATTTGGTCTGGCTTGAGCCTNTGCAGATCTTGCATGTTCTATCACAGTCTTCATGAGTTCACATATGTATTAGCCTTGTTGTGTCTGGAAGATGCTATTTCCTTTGAGTTGTTCACCATCTGGCTCTCACAGTCTTTCAGCCTCCTATTCCAAGTAGATCCCTGAGCCTTGACTGGACAGGTTTCATAAAGGCATCACCCTTAGGGCTGAGTACTTCAAAGTATCTCACTCTGTGCACTTTGTCCAGTTGTGGATATTTTTGTTAATTACCATATGCAATGCAAGAAGAAGCTTCTGTGGTGAGGGTTGAGCAGGCTCTTCTGTATGGGTGTAGGAATATATCATTGGAAGCCAATGTATTGCTAGGTTTCCCCCTAGGCCCATGATCTATCTAGTCTCAATTTCTTGGTAAATAACAATAAATATCAGTGTCACGTGTGAGTGTGGGCCTTAAATCCTATCGAAAAGTAGTTGGTTTTTCCCATATAATTTGTGTTACCATCACACCAGTTTATCTTACAGGCAGATCTCAGTTGTAGGTCACAAGGTTTGTAGCTGGATGAAATTGATGATTGATTTCTCATCCAGTAGCTTAGAACATATCTTCTTGAACTTTGAACACTTGTCAGTAAATGTGGAGATTCTAGTTGGGCACCAGCTCAATTTCTCCATGTTCTATGACATAAATAATTAGTGTCTTAAGCACCAGAACCTTACCAAGAGGACAAAACCCACGTGATCACCTCATTAGATACATAAAATGTCCTTGACAACATACAAAATCCCTTCTTGATTAGTCATGGAGAAATTAGGGATAAAAGGGACATATCTCAACATAATAAAAGCAATTGCCAGCAAGCCCACAGCCAACATTATTCTACACAGAGAGAAATTAAAAGTATTTCCATTAAAATCAGGAGCAAGACAAGGATGTCCACTCTCTCCATACCTATTCACTATAGTGCTTGAGGTCTTAGTTAGAGCAATTAGACAGTTGAAAGAGATATCAAATAGGAAAGGAAGAAGTAAAAGTTTCCTTATTTGTAGATGATATAATTTTATACATAAAAGACCCAAAAGACTCTACCAAGAAACGTCTACAGCTCANAAACACCTTCAGCNAAGTAGCAGGATACAAAAATCAGTAGCCTTCATATATAATTTTCTTAAACTCTTTTAAATAGCCTAGTTTATAAACATTTGAATGAGATACATAAGAGGTCAAATAGTGTGTTGAATCAAAATGAATAAGTGAGAGTCACCATGTCTATCAATATATAAGGACATATGGAGTTTCATTGAAACCCACTAAACTCACTAATATGTCACATATCTGAGTCTTATCTGTGATTAGTGATTGAAAAGATCTCTACCTTTGGGAATTATAATCACATAATCATATATATCTATACATATATATGTATAGATATATATGCTTTCATATAACACTCAAACTATGTTTATATTATATTACCATAAAAATTAAATTTCNTGGAACTAGGGTTAGGATTTCCATTGCCAGGGACTCAAGGATCTAGCCTTACATTTACTTTTGCTAATATTTTTGTTATNTGTAGGGTGTCTCATGCATCTGTGGTTATGAAAAGAGATTTGTTGAAAAGCAGTTGCATTACCAAAGCAAATAAAAACAGTACCTTCAGCATCCTGGAAACGNTAGCATGAGACTAGATATCTGTTATGCTGGTTTGTTCACATTAGCTGCTTCATCACAAGTGTATTGCTAAATATTATGAATTATGAATTTGTCTCCAGTTTCCTTCTGGAGCAAATAACCTCAATGCATGCACTAAGAGGGTATCGTAAATCACTAAATGCAGCAACTGACTGTTTTCTACTTTCTAATCATCACTACCTAACTACCCAGCCTCATTTTTCTTATACTACATTCTTAAAAGATATCATTACTCTTTTTAATTCTTTGCCCATTGCATGAAAGATTTATGTTTTCCNACNATTCACCTTGATAATGACAATTCTTCCCCAAGTAAAGTAAAAAAAATATATTCTAGTGGTGATATCATGCTTTATGTGACACTGTAACGACAGAGTGTCTATCTAGAAAATGCCAATGTGAGTCACAGCATAATTTCACTTAAATAAGAGCAGTGTAGGCCACGGGGCAGATCAGTGTTCCTCCCCTGGTTTCTACTTCAAGCTCCTCCCTTGAGATCTTACATTGGGTTATTTTGATGAGGGACTGTAATCTGTAAAGGTGAAATGTACCTTTTCCTCCATAAGTTGCTTTTGGTCAATGTTTTATCACAGCAACAGAAAGAAAACGAGATCAAAGTCCCTGAACTTCCAACGTCTGGATGCTGTTCAAACATAGGATATAGTCCTCCAAAGCCAAGTGGCCCCACTGTCACTCAAAGAAACCTGCAGTCAACGCTCTCTTGAGTTCTGTAAGNCTTCCTTTTGGTTAGTTACATTTCTGGTTACATTGACAAAATGCCTGACAGAGAAACCTAAGGGACAGGGATTAGAAGGTGGACGCCATCATGGAAGGAAGTCACCACAGCAGGAGTGTGAGGCAGCTTGTCACTGCAGCCACAGCCAGGACACAGATACTGATAGGAATGCTGGTATGTGTCCCACTTCTCTCTCCATATTAAATCTCATACTCCACCCCATCATTCTGCTCACATCCAGCATAGGATTCTGTCTTCCCATAACCTTCCTGTATCCCCCCACACACACACAGAGGCACATTTCCATAGTGACTAAAAATGTCAAGCTGACAGTGAAGACTAACCTTCACACCTTTTTATTT
>LZPO01027844.1:48157-62116 GCA_001675575.1 Neotoma lepida | reverse complement strand
CCCGAGTACTGTCTTGCCCAAGGTGTCCCATAGCAAACAACGATGGAGATTTTACTGAGGGCTGACACTGCTCTTCCCAGGCCAGGTGGAACCATGTCCATGCAGAGAAACTGAGATCCTGCTGCAGAATGAGTTTTGAACTACAAGTAAGTGTGCNAGCCAGAGTTCTTCAGAAGAATAGAAGCAATTATACAATATGCATACACACATGCATATATGTGTGAATGAATGTATGTATATTGACCACTGTATTTGAAAAGTTTACACGATTTTAGAAGAGGTCCAAGTACAAAAAAATAAAGATTTTCACGCTGGAAGTCCCTGAGAAATCANGTACTTTGCCAATTGCTTGCGATTCTGTCTGCATGCTAGAGTGCTCACTGGCTGCTTAGTCCTGGAGCTAAGTGTCTGATGATGCACCCCCTAGTCCAAGGCTATCCCCAGCCTAGAAGCTCCCTGGGGAGTGGATACTGCGCCTCATAGTCAAAGGCTCACGAGGCTGGTGTCTGGTGTGGGCGATGGCAGCTGCAATGGACACACTTCTTCAGAAAGACGAGCTCACAAGTATTAGGCAGCCTCCTCTGGTTTCCACTTTTATTCNTCACTGTGGCTGGCTTCACGGTGGGTCTTCCTCCCTCAGTTGGTGTCCCCCGCGTCAACAATCTCAGGAAATGGCCTTACCAACATACCAGGAGGTGTGTTTTACTAATCTCTTTGTTATCCCTTAATCCAGTTAATTGGCAATCAAGATTTCCCATCATGGTGTTCAAATTAAAAGACAGATTTGAACTATAATGTTTTAGAGAAATCCATTAAGAANACATTATAAGTGATTATCGAATAATTAAGCTCACCTAGTTGAGATATTCGAGGTTGTAGCCTCTCAACGTTCTAACTTTATCAATAAAGATTTGCTAGTGAGCCTCTGATACATACATATGCCCAGTACCTTCCCAAGACTGCTGAAGTACCCTAGGGTAAAAACAAACAAACAAACAAAAAACAATACCAGTAGCTGTTCTATATACTCTTATGCCCTAATGAATTATCTTCTGGAAACTGCTCTTCAAGATCATTGCTTTTTAACCCAAAAGNTCATGACTCCTCAGTGGAGCATGAAGTCCGTTCATCAATCTGCACTTACTAGGTCACTGAGCTATAATGTAAGAATTAGAAAACAAAAAGCAGACTGTATGAGATGGGTGACTATTACCTAGTACAGCATGTTTTCAATTATTGTGAGAATGTGTGGTTTGCCTGGGGAGATGGTGTCCTAGGTGTTCTACAAANTGTGACTCCATCCAAGTCGTCACCCTATTACTTCTGCAATCCNTAACCTCATCACTCANCATCNTGGTTGTGCACAGATGATTATGGCTTGCCGATCTGAAGTGGGACAGNAATGTGGGGCTGGAGAGANGGTTCCATGGATCAGTTCTCAGCACTCACCTGGCAGNTCACAGCCACATGGAAGTTCCAAGGGATCCAACACTCTCTTCTGGTTTCCATGGCAACTGCATGCATATGGNACAGTTACATACCTTTCAGNCACTCACACAGACACATAAAACAAATAAAATAAAGTGAAATGATAATCAGACCAATTTTCACACNGCTTACAGAATGGAGTTCTGACTCCTCAGCTTTGAGTTTCACACCCTCTAATCAAGACTCTGACCCACCATCCTATTCAGCCCTCTGCNCATTTCCTTCTGATGTTTTCATAGCTTNACCCTGATCTTTGCCTCCCATTTTAGAGNAATGTGAATCTCCAGATCTTCAGCCCTTCTCCATATTTTCAAACCCAGGCCCTGCTTTCATAGTCCCACAGAGTTTATGCCTTCTCTGTGAGCATTCAGGACCTCTCCACCCTTTGGAATTAACTCCGTGCCTGAAGAAAATCATGGTTTTTGTAACCTATAGCTAACAGAGCATGCTTTGAAATGGGACTGTAAGGAGAGAGGGGCCTGCATCACACCCAATGGCTCCCCCAAATCTTCTTTAAGGAATTCGCCCCTTCATATTCAATAACACAGGACACACAAAAAATATACCATATTCATGATGGGATTCATATGTAGCTCTGGGACAGCGGGATACTGAGTGCATAAGGAGTCACAGAAACTACCTAGAAAACAATTGAAAGTTCAGTGTATCCAAGTCCTACATTTTCCTCATGCTGATACTAGCAAAAGTACATGTACCAGGTTCTATGTTAAAGGTGTTACAATCATTGTTCTATCAAACCCATACAGCGTCTATGTGGTTTTAATATTATTATGCCCAGGGTGCATGTAACCAAACTAGGGCANAGAGGGTTTGCAGAATTTGCTTGTTTGTGTATCTTGGTGCACCCAAGGCTTAGACAGCTGAATCCATCACTACCATGAACCACCACAGGACCTGGGCTACCCTCGTTGCTAAGGAACATGAGGAAGGTGGAAAACCACAAATCGGGTCCCACCTGCCACTCAAATTCATTAGTTCTCTCTTTCTTTCTTTCTCTTTNGTTTTCTGTTCTTCCTTGCTGACCTTCTTCTTTCTCTCTCCTTCACCCTCTCCTTTTTCTCTGTCCTTTCTCCCTCCTTTCCTCATTGCTAGATTTCAGGAAAGACTTCATAGAGCCACAAGTGACCTAAGAGATAAAATACTTCCTCCTCCTCCTCTTCATTTTTGAAGATGAGGAAATGAAGGTTCAGAGAGGGGAAGGGTGTGGACCCAGGTCACAGCCAGCTTGTGGCGGGGCTGAAGTGAGAACCCACTTCCTCTCCTCGTCATCTCTCGGCTGTTCTGTTACCACAGTCTACACAGGGCAGCCTGCCCCTCCGCTCTTTCCTTGACTCAAAGAAGTCATGCATTCCCACATAGAGAACAGAGACACCACTGCTTTCTGTGGTAAGTCTTGACTGCCAACTTGAACTGAGTGACCCCTAGGAGACTAACAAAACACACTCTGGGTGTCTGTGTGGATCTCTATATTTCAGAGATGACATTGTGTCACGGCAATAAAACAGTCTAGCACTCCTCAGGTAAAAAGTCAACAGCGTTATAGAGTACTGATTGTGAGCACTGACTGCCACAGTGTCCAAGACGACACATTTGAATGCCCCCTTCTTATCCACTCCCATCTGACCCCACTCTGAGCAAATGATCTCCTCTTTCTCATCACAAACCATTCTGGCTTTTCTCATCTTCTGATTTATCAGTCTCTCCCACCAGACTCAAAGCTTCCTGAGCACAGAGGCTGTTTTTGTCGTTCTTTGCTTTATCAGTCTTGTGTATCCTATTAGACAAATCAGGGCATTGTAGATGTTCCCCAAATGTTTGCTGAATGAATAAACAGAAGTCTAGTACCAACATGAGTTGAATGGGCTACCATAACAAAATATGTCGGAATAGGTAACTTAAACAATAGGCGTTTCTATTTTCTCCCCTCACTGGAGGGAGGGGGGCGGGAGGAGGGCTAAGATGAGGGTATCTGCTGGCTCCTTTCCTGAGCTTCTGTGCATGGCCACCTTGCTGTTGCTGCTGCACTGGTATATTTGTCTGTAGATACCCACTTACAGTATTTCTCTTCTTGTCCTAGCAATAGCCTGTGTGGATTGAGGAACACTTTCACAGGCTCCTTCTAGCTTCATCTCCTCTTCAAAACCTTATTTCTAAATACAGTCATGAGGTACTGAGGCCTAAGGTTGCAAAATAGAAGTTTTGCAGGAACACAATTCAGTCCATACCAGGTCCCTCTCCTCTACTAGCTCACAGCTAACAAGGATGTGCACATAAAATACGATAAGACAACGTAATAATTACTCTGATAAAAAATGACAAAGCCTTGTAGAACACAGATGATGGAAAATAATAGTAACAGCCACCTCCTAGAGACTCTCTGTGTGCCTCCTACTGTTTTAGGCACAGAATATATTATGTAATTTAATCCATGCCAGGATTAAATGTCAGCATACCAGTGTCTGCAATATCAATCTCTATGTTAGAGGCTAGCAACCATGACTACAGAGGTTTAAATAATTGTGGGAAGACTCCCACTGTTTAATAGGACAATGCACACACATATATCTGCACACACAAACACACACACACACACACACACACACACAGACACGCCATAGGGCTGTCTACGTTCCTTCTTGTTAGTGATTCCCATAATACTTATTCTGCAGCCAGCCAATTCTGTCTGTGCCTAATTGAGAAGATGGAAGAAATCTCTCTGTATGTCAACCTAAAAGTACTAACTGCTAACGCTCCATAGCTTGAATAAACGAAGACAACAGGCAAAGGCCTCCCACCGCCAGGCAGCAGCATGCCCATCGCACACAGCTAGAAAACTACTGGCCCAGGACTTACACCCATGATTCTGGCTTTAAGTCTGCTCTTTTAACCAGCCTTCCATAAGGCCTCCTGATGACAAGGGACCTTGTCATCTAAGGAAATCTAAGTCCGCTGCACTGCAGAGAGGAGAAAGATGGAGTGAAGCCACAAACAAGGGCAACAAATCAGAGAAAAGAAATTAAGGGAAATTGATGGCAAGGGCCACGTGTGTTGTTCAGCTCTCTATTGCTGGGACAAAACACCTGAGAACTTAAGCTCAGACGGCGAAGACTTACTATGGCTCCTAGTGTCAGAGGCTCTGGGCTATAGCTAACCGGCTCCTCACCACTCAGCATTGCTGAGCTGAAGACCAAACTGTCAACACATAATGTTTCAGAGGATGGATCGGATCCACTGTATAACACTGAGACTTGCAAGCAGCTTGCTGGCAGATGATCCAGAAGGGCTGCGAGTGAGGTGAGATGAGGGAAGCTGGTGTGGCCAGGAAAGCAAGCAGAGCAGAGTGTAGGTGAGGTCTCATCTGATCTGACAATAAAATGAAATTTGCTTCTCCAGATGCTGATGAACTATTGGATCTTCTAGCAAGAGATCCCTTTGTCTTGCCCTCTCTTTTTGTTAGCAAGGAAACACATACTAGGTCAACAACAGAATGGAGGCCCACGGCAAGGCTTCCTGAGCCCAGGCCACTGAACAATGCTTTTGACCACTGTGTAAACATAGAAACTGAAGTAATTTTAAAGAATGGATCTTTTTCTTTTGTTTCCTGTGTCTTCCATACAATGTTCATCCATTTTATTTTTTTCACATGTTTATAATTTTGCCCACTTTTCACTAATTAATATCTTCCTTCCAGAATGACTATGATGAGCTCAAAGCTAGACCAATGCCCTGGGAGCCACTTATGGATGCAGTCTTCCTGTGTGGCTTGGTAGTGAGGGCAGAGTGACTTTAGGCTACAAAGACCTGCATTTCCTATGTCTAATTGATATTTAGAGATATGAACATAAACTAAACAGCCACTCTGGCTAGATTTCTTCTGACAAACAAACATATTAGNTAACAAACATTTTCTGATGTTTTCTATGTGCCAGACACTGATCTAGAGCTACACTATGGAAAGAGAGAGCAGCGTTGCTTCAGGCAAAAGCCCCCAACACACACACTGTTTAACAAAATGTTCCCCATTTATTCCTTTATTTTCTCTCCTTTAGTTTTAGTTATCTGTAGCTAGACATGACCTAAAAATATTAAATGAAAAAATTCTAAAAATACATTTGTGGCATGATGAAATCTTACTATATCCCCCCCCATCCAATTTAGAACTTTGTCCAGATTATTCACACTGTATACATCTGCTAAGTACTCTGTGTGTGTGTGTGTGTGTGTCTGGGTGTCTGTGTGCCTATATGGAGTGGCCTCTCTCTCTCTCTCTCTCTCTCTCTCTCTCTCTGTGTGTGTGTGTGTGTGTGTGTGTGTGTGTGTGTGTGTATTTCTGTGTGTGTGTGCTTGTATGGGAGTGGCACTTGTGTGAGCATGCACGTAGAGGCCAGAGGACAACTACAGGTCTCTCTCTGGCCTGGAACTCACCAAGTTGGCTACACTGGCTGGCCTATAAGCCCCAGGAATCTATCTGTTTCCATGTCTCCCCAGCCCTGGGATTACAAATGCATACCACCACCTCCAGAAGTTTTTAATGTAAGTTCAGAGACCCAAAATGAGGCCCTCAGGCTTCACTGCAAAAATTTCACTGACTGGACTATCTCCTTAGCCCATTTTATCTCTCCGTATGATGCACTGGCACTTGGTGAGCAAACCACAATGTTCAATGGTGTGTTCCTGGCTTGTCAAGTGAAGAGGCCGTGGGTTCCCACCTCCCTAAGATGTTAAGAAATAAGTATCACTCCACCAAAAGCCTATTATGGTCACAACGACACAAAGATGACAATTATCCCCTGAGTGACTCATGGAATTCCCAGTGGCCCACTGCACATTGACATTTTGCTAATTCGGAGTCTGTGGGGCATCGTGAAATGTCAGTATGTAAAGAACAGCAATCAACATTTGCTACGAAAGCATTTGAGGGGCCTAAGCCCTGAAGCAAATCACTCTGTCTTCACCGATCCCTTCCAGAGAATTGCTGTGATCAAACCATGTGCCAAGCCCTGTGCTAGGAACCAGGAAGAGGAAGACATGAGGTTTTGACATCACACACACTAATGGAATACAATGCATGACAACCATGAAACTAAAAGATAAACGTAGTAGTTACAGTTTGTAAAAATTTGCTGGAAAGATATAATGTGANNGATTCATTCACNTTATTTCATGAACATCTGGTAAATTGGGGATTGGGAAGGTAAAGAGGTACTAAAGCTGAAATCTGAATCTGGGGATGANAGCAACAGTGGAAACTAAGATGTAAGAAGAGGAGGAGAGAAAATGGGATAGCCAAAAGCCCTGGGGCAAGAAACTGTTTGGTAGAATGAGTGGAAGTCAGCCAATACAGCTGGCATGAAATAANGAAGATATAATGGGGAATTGCTGGGACAGTTGTTTGGGGCCAGCTCGGCATCATAAGCCTTAGTAAGGAATACAGAGTTTATTCTAAAAATGGGAAGTCTTTGAANGCTCTGACATAGACAAATGGCCCAAACTGGTTTACAGCTCTTAAAGGCTCCTGGGTGCAGTAAGAAGTAAGGATTGTAAAAGAGAGACTGAAGCTGTNGCAGTAGTCCTCATCAAAGGTGGGGAGGAGAGGTAAGGTTGGCACAAAAGGGGATGGGAAGACATAGAGGGGGAGGCTCTAGACATTCTGGGCAATGGAGGNGGTAAAATGGTAAGATGTGATAACAACTTAGACGTCTCAACTGAGAGAACCAGAGGAATCGAAGAATGCCAGATTTATTAACAGTGGNGTGACTGGATAATCCATTGTTGCTATGGTGATGAACCATAGAAGGGGGTGGGATCAGAGAGATGGGTTTGTGTCTATTCTTACTGCATCTTATTATGTTGTGTTTGGTTGATATCCCTGGCAGGCCTGCTCTTTTCTGAAGGGAAAGAGAAGTGAATCTAGGGTAGAGGGAGCTGGGAGGAGGGGAGGGAGGGGAAATTGCAGTTGGGATGTATTGAAAAATAAAAAACAAAAAAAATTGTTTAAATATTCAGATAACAAATATTCAGAAAAGGGGCATCTATACTGACTAGGAACAGTCTTTCCCCCTGTCATTAGTTCCTAAACAATACAGTACAATTATTTATGGCTCCTTGACTTGGTATTACATATAATAAGTAAGCTAAAGATGACCTAATATACATACAGGGAGAAGTGAGAGGCTGTATTCAGACCCTTTGCCAGGTTACATAAGAGAGACTTGAGCACCATGGGTTTTGACATCTGTAGGTGGAACCAACCCACTTGCAGATGCTGAGACAGGACCATAAAGGGAAATCAGGANGCCAGGATTCCAAGAGGAGTCATGGCATAGAACTGGAATATCAGCACATTTCATGCCTGCCCTAATTACTTTACAGCAGTGGTATTCAGTGGAGGTGATTCTGCCCTGGAGAGATACAGGACAGGTGTGGTGCTGAACATATGTTGCCACACATTGCCCAAAGCAGAAAGTCAACCATCCTAAAACCTGTCCAAAGTGCCAAAGTTGAGAAGGCCTGCTTCACAGATAATTTTCACATCTACGTAAATAATGTGCCAGAGAAAGAGGAGTGAGGGGCNTTGAAATTATCCCTCCAGATGTGAAGTGTTAGGCAGGAACATGGACTTGCTCCTGTAGCAGAGGCTGACGGGACGAGNCAGGTGAAGGTGCTTTGGAGTTTCCCTATGAGAGTGGTTAAGGCCCCAGCAGAGAGGTCTAAGACTTTTGGAGCCTTTACAGAACATATTACTGACACATTAGGATCCAATTAGAAAGAAGGAACCTAGTAAAAGCTAAGGACTGGAGCACCTACCTCCCAGGAAGACTTCAACAACTGGACAAGAGAATTGATAGGATGTGTCTGGGCAACAGCAAGGGCAGAGGAAGAAGCTGGGGGTCCTTAGGGANTGAGGATNGAAGGAGGAAACCCNTCTAGAGACATGGGCTTCCAGGGGTGGGCTTCTAAACTTGATGTCACCTGGAGTGGGCTAGGTCTCTCTTCTGAACGGTAAAATCACTTGAGGGGATTTTTAAAGTATGTATGCTCAGGCCTCACCTCCAGAGATTCTCAAGTTAGTCTGGTTTAGGGCTTCAGCCTTGGAATTTCAAAAGTTCTCCCAGGTATTCTAGATTGCAAAAGAGCAGTCTAATCCTAGCATTCCCTTTCAGTTGCTCATAGGGACAGACAAGGAAAGGGAAGGAGGGACAGGGCAGCTCTTCGTAAAGGGGCAACCTCCATCAGCCAGCAGCAGCCCACATCACCCTTGTGGAAATCTGGAACCTGTATTTCCAGGTCTTTTTGTTCTCTTGTTCTGAATATCTATTTCCTCCCAAAGCTAAAAATCTGGATTTTGAGGCGTTAGCCCCAACTATCTCAAAAAATCCCATGCCAAACAAAACATGTCTGTGAAGTGCTCTGGACTCTGAGGCTATCATTTAGCAGCCTCTGGGCCAGGCCAGTGGCTTCGCGCTTTTTTTAAGCCATAGGAGGTTTTGACCAAGCAAGTTATTTTTTTGGCTGTTACAGGCTGGATAAACATAAAGTTAAACANCACAGGTTCCCCCACAGGTCAGGAGCATGCTCGGCCTCCCCTTCCAGCCTCGTGAAGTTCTTGAAGCTGGCCTGAAGTCCTGGGTCTGGAAAACCAGATANGGAAACTGAGGTATTGGAAACGCAAACCCAGAGGAGCACCCAGCCAACGGGGCCTCTTACACACTNGTGGGGGTGTTTGAACTTGTCACCATGACAAAGCCGGTTCTATGGCATTTTGTGGCTAGGGTCCAAGAATTCAGAACTTCCTGCAAGACAATAAAGTATCTTCCCACACAAAATGCCAATAGATAGTAGATCTCTGCTGGAGAACACCAAATGAGGAAGCAGAAGGCCAGACAGGCAACCTCATCTGGCAAGATGATGGCAAGAGTCTCTGGCATGCTTGCTTCTGTCCTACAGGCTTAAGGGCTTGTATCTTTCACCCAAAGGAGACTTTGCTGGCTAGGCTTAGTTTGGTCATACTCTAAACACAGAGGAGAAAGGGATNCTTTAAAATTAAAGCCAAGCAGTCCCNTGAGTAGGACACCATGGCATAAAAAGCTAACCTGGGTTTTGAGGAGGAAGTTGGAAAAGAGCTAGGATTGCTGTATCTCTCCAGCCAGGCCAGAGGCTGGTGGTCAGTGCTGGGGAGACAGAATAGCTGCTGCAAGGAGCAGAAACTTCCAGAAAACACATGTGTTAGGGCAGTGGCACAGTTTTATTGGCCCCACTGGTCATATACTCTCCAGATCAAAGCATGCCAGAGTCAAAAACCAGATGTAGGATCAGAAGGTGAAAAGACGCTTCCCCTAGCCCTCCCAGTGATAGAAGCAAGGCAAGCCTTCTTGTTGACCATCACAGTGCCACGCCCTGCTGCAGCTCACCAGACAAGGTAAGAGCTATCCTGGTGAAGGAATGAGAGTGAAATTCAGGCGCATGTTTTAGCAGCTACCACCTTCTAGAGATTTGACTTTTGGCTTACAGTCGCCATCACCATTCNAAAGCCCAAGGGAGGAGGTTCTATGCTTGGGCGGTAGTTTAAGTGAGCAGTTCCTGGCTAAGGCTATCAAAGTCACTTGGAGGACCTACTGAAACCACAGGAGATTCTACTCAGCTAGACAGAGCAGGGCTCTCATCTCCTTCAGCTCTCCAAGTGATAACACCCTTCTGCTGGTCTATGCTGAGCCAGCCACTCTTAGATGTCCCAGAAACATCAGGTCACCATCTGATTCTAAGTGCATATTCTCTCAGCTCATGATAAAGAAGAGATGACATAGAGTCACAAAGTCAGCCTCCCTTGATCTGGGGGCAGAGTCCCCTCATTTGCAATATTTGTCTATAGCGATGATGTCAAGTGTCATACCGTGACCGATTTCAAGGTGCCAATGTGATGACATCAGTGAATGTGGAGTTTAGCAAAGAGGAAGTATCACACTGTCCCANTTCCAAAGTTAGAGCTCTTCTCTCTACAATATCCAAAGCTGAGACATGAGACAGACTAAGGTCATTTGATTCTTTTCTCATTGTTAGAATAAAGCTATCTGACAAAGAGCAACTTAGTGGAGGCAGAGTTTGTTTGAGTTTACTGTTTCAGGGGATAAACCCTGACACAGCAGGCAAAGGCATGACTGCAAGTATGCAGGGCAGTTGGGCTCTCTGCACTTGCAGTCCGGAAGTAGAGCACAGATAGCAAGCAAGGCTGGGCTATACAACCTCAAAACCCACCCCCAATGACCACTTCCTCCAGTGGTGCTCTAGCTCCTAAAGGTTCCAGTGTCACAAAATAGCATCATCAACTGGGGTCCAAATTTTCTAACATCTGAGCTTGTAGGGGACGTTTCACAATCAAATTACAACATAAAGGAAACCGTACATGCTTTCTGGGTGGCATTGGCAGAGGGTGAACATATCTGTTACCATGATTCTACCATGATCTTTGAAGAGCAATAGATGTGATTTTAAATCTCGACTTTATGATATATCTCAGACCTCTGGGTGCCTCATATTCCTCACAGCTAAACCAGAATTAGTGCCTTCTTTAAAGGGAAACCATGAGGACTCAGAGATACGCTATGCATAAATATGTAAAGTACTTGGCAACCAGTTCTACTTAAGAAATGTTTGTGCTCTCTCTTCCTCCCCCACACCCCACATATTTTTAAACCTAGAAAAGACTTCATAATGTCCCATTTGGATGCCTTGTTAGGGAATGAGANTCCCAAAGAGGTCAATAGCCATGCTCAACAAACCACAGGCAGCTAGCTGGCAGGAAAGACTATGCACAAAAAGTTTGTCCTCTCCGAAGACCAACCTGGAGGCCAGGCCGTGAGAACACTACAAGTTTGCATCCAAGGGATGGGAATTGCCCTTATTCTCTGTGTGAAGTTTAGACAGAAAAACCCAGAGTTGTCTTCTTGCAGCAGTATACGGTTTGGGATTGAGTTGGTCCTACAGAAGGTACTTTCACCTTTCTGCAGCAGGTGACGGAAATATTTCAAGCTATGGATCAGATCGGGGCTGTGCATCCTCTTCCCTTCACACCAGCTAATGTGTTTTTCATTTCTCTTGGCTGGCTTGATTTCCCACGTGTTCTCCCAAGCTCTTCCTCTCAGTTCCCCCAGGGCTTCCCACAACAAACCTGCTTTGGCGTCCTCTCCAAGGAGGGGCTGCTGAAATACATACCGGATATGTCTCTGGCTGTGTTTATCAGCCCCAGCCCAGACTCCTGGGGCTGGAGATGGTGGAAACAAAGAGCCTGGACCGGTCAGGTGGCTCAGTTCTTCCTACATTTCACCCCTAAAGCTTCCAGGCCCAGAGCGCAGGGCTCAGCAAGCTTTGCCATCATTTCTTCAAAGACCCTGGCAAAGGCTTTCCTCTCCTTGTTTGTTTTCTTGTTTTTCAAAACATCAGCAATAGTAGCTGTTACTATGGAACACTGCATTTTGCAATAGGCCCTTTACCTGTGGCTTCCTGTTTAATCCCATTACAACCTATAAAGTAGGAGATACCAAAATAGGCACGNTGCAAAACTAGAATAGCCCAAGTCTGTTCACGCCAAGTGTTGGCAGGACCTTCCATCTCACCCTCCGTGTCTCATGTAAGTGAGGAGGCAGCAGTGTTAACAGTAAGCCCGTGGCTCTCCTGCGCTGTGTGGGCCCTGCTTCTGTTCCTCTGTCTGCTCCTTTTCTTAACTCCTGTCTTACACTTCTCCTGCGCAAGCATCCTTGCTTTCTGAGAGCCCTGGGAGTGGTTGAGCATAGGCAGCTTGTGGGTGAGCCTTGCACAACAAACGGGGTTGATTAGAAGACATTTACTCTTCAAGCTCCGCAATGAATTAATTCACCATTTGAATTACTGGTGAAAAAAGACACTCAGCCAGCATTCTTGCTCTTCTCTGTTCCCCTGACACACACACTTTATCTGTGCCATGAGATGCTGCTACCAAGTATTCCTTTTGGATACAAAATATATTTGGTGTTTGGGGGTAGGGTTGTTGCTGTCAGATAGGATGTAAAGTATTCTGTGGGTTCCATCAGTTCCACTGACATGTAGGGTGAACAGAGAAAGCTTGCATGCAACATTTAACTGTTCCTTAAGGAAGGTGAGGTATCTCCCAACATATACTGGGATGCCACAGCTCGTGCTTCAGTTTTTCCACCCATCCAAGCCTCCTTTGGTCTCCAGTTGAAATTATCTTCTTTCTAAACACAGCCCGTCTGTATCTCAGTGGGCATTCNTCTGTCTAGTGTTTCACCCTCCTATGTGTCTCTTACCACTTTGGTGGAATGTTAAGTTCCTCTCTTGTAAAGAACACTTCTTATTCGTTTTAATTCACCACTGCAGATCCCACCACCGCACCCAGTTTCCATTTAATGAAGTCCTTGCTCTGTGTTAGACAGTCTTCGATAGCTTATATAACCTTACATTAACCTACTGAGACTAGTGTTACTATTTCCACTCAAGTAACTTTCCATGAAGAATATAGAAGAAAGATACAATCCCAACATGGATATGTAAACGTCTCTTATTCTCAATCCGAGGCATCTCATATTCTGTGATATTTTTCCTAGCACAGCTGCTAGAAGAATGGGTCTTCCACAGGAGAATTTCAGTCTCACCTTCTGAAGCCTCAGCATGACTTAAGCACAAAGAGTAATTGCAAAGTCACCCATCCCACCCCTGCATTTCACTGATGAAAACATCGGAACCGAAGAGAGGAAAACGCACCTCATGCACACCATTTCCCCTACTGCCGGCCACCACTCCACCTCTAATTTTCCTGAACACTTTCTACAGAACAGTAATTGCTCAGTACTGGAAAGCATAGGAAGGAAGAGGGTGTGGATGCAGATGCATTTCATGCTGCTTGATCACTCTGTATAGGACACTAAAGCTTTGCTTTCCTGAGGACTTGTGCGTAGATCAAATGCTGGTTTCTCCGTTCCCGTAAGTCAGCCTCCGGTAAGTGAGTCAGCTTGGCTCGTGGCTGGGAGTCCGTGCCATGCCTTTGTCTTGTGCTGGTTGCCGGTTGATTGCATGTGTACAGGCTCTGGGATAAACACGACAGCACGGACATACCGTTGGTTACTGTTTAACCCACGGTTGACAATTCCTACTAGTCTGCTTTCTACTTTGTAAGCTATGGAGCAGCCTTCCTGGCTCCTACCCACAGAATGCCAGTAGTACCCCCTTCTCTCAGGTAGAACAGTTGAAAATGTCCCTAGGATGTCCCCTGGAAGCAAATCATCTCTGGTTGCTTTACTCTGTAGTCCCATATCTTCTTGAGTCCTTTTGGAGTTAGAGAGACTGATAAAGGAGAACATCCAAAACTCCAACTCAAATCAGATCCCCAATCTGAGGTTCCCAAATATTTTTATAGCGTCCATGTATTGTGTGCTTGCAATGTGCCAAGCAGTAGCTAAA
>LZPO01027844.1:30091-42216 GCA_001675575.1 Neotoma lepida | reverse complement strand
TGTATATACCAATACCTTGTGGTTCTCAGTGGTCCACTGCATCCATTAAGAAGCTGAGGGCCATTAGTTCCAGTGAGGTCTCCAGGAACCCATCAGGTCCTTTAGGGGAAGCAACTGAGTGAAAAGGACTGCAGCTTCTAAATAACCTGCCTAAGGCCCTTTTTAAAGCAAATTTTCTCCTATATCCCTTTTTAAATGTGGCTAAGGACATGCTGTTCACTTACTTGGTGGGTGAGATGGAGAGAGCCACTCCTGACTGAGCCCGGGGAATTCAACAGGGCACAGCCTCATCTTGGCTCCATCTTTGTCCCAAGTCAAGATTGTCTTTGGCACATTGGAATTGGGCAGTGCCCTGGGGAAAGGAGAGAGATTTTACTTCAAGTGACCTCTAGAATACTTGGCAAACATCCTCAATACCACACTCCTACAGAGCACAGCTTGGGCAGATCCATTCCTTTCTTTCTCTGAGGNCTCGGAAGTTGAGCTCCACAGGACTGTTGCAGAAAGAATTATAANGAACATCTCCATCCCGGAACCCCTTTGCCNGGTGGACCTCCCTGCTGTGTCTCCACCTGCCTGTTTGGCAGCTTCCTGAATTTCCATGTGTTCAGTCTGGATTGTTAATAATGGCTTCATTGGCATGTCTATAGGAAAAGACCTTCTCTGGCCCTGGAAGGAAGAACAATAAGAATGCCACAGACAGATCCCATACAAGCCTTGATCTTGCCCTACAGTAACTTCCCAAGGATGGATAGTGCTATCCCCAGGGCCCAGCCCAGAGTAACTGTTGAGTGTGTAATGAATGTTGAATAAATGAATGTTCAAGTCAGTTATACAAGCTATTTATGAGGGTAGGGTTGGCAACCAAGAAAAGCTTCCAAGGTAATATTGAATGAAACCATGGTCAGGTATAATTTTTAGAACGTAGGAAGCCATGCTATCATGTGATGGAACACCGGCTCCTGGAGTTTGGCACCAGATGGCGTGTGAATTCTGACACTGTCACATGCTAGGTTTTCTTCTGAAGACCTTTCTGAACTCTTCTGAGTCTGAGTTGCTTTGTCTACTAAATAATAGTAATAAATAGAACATACCTGTGGGTATCAAATCAAAAAAGTACACAAAGCATAAAGCTCAGAGTGTCTGTCCTTGTTCTTCTTNGGGGCAGTTGTCACCAGCATCTAAGAACGCGGGAAAGATAGAGAGAAAGATGAGGAAGCAGAGTCCCAAGGGAGAACCAGCTTGACTCTGATTTCTACAGTGATCAGCTCACCTCAGTGACTGATAGATAGATAGAACTTGCACTCTTAATGGCAGACTTCGGAGTGGCACTGCAGACAGAGCATCACCCCTTAGCAGCCTCAATTCTAATCAGCCAGGTTGCCCTGCCTCACCTGTGGTCTGATTCAGCTTCTCTGCCCCTAATGGGACAGAGCTTGCAGTTGCAGACATGAGTGTCCTTGCATCTGCAGGCCCTGGAGGCAGCTTCTTTTTCTGGCTGCATTTCCTTTAGGGAGANCTAGACAAAGAGGTCATGCAGCTATGGTGTCTAATCAAGCACAAAGGAGGAGGCAGGATGCAGAAGGAGTTAACAGACCCGCCAGAGCTGTTGATGAACTTTTGCTTCTAGGTGGAGCTCGCTGGTCTGAACCTCTGTGGCACAGGCATCCCCTAGTCACAAGTTCAGGTGGGTATGGACATTCCTCGTATGTTTATTATCACCATGTTAATCAGAATCTGCTACTCTATGTTTTCTACATTGCGNGTATCACCACCTGGTAGCATTAAGGCAATACTCGTCATGTTGTAAACACTTAGGATTTACCAGTTGCTGGGGGAAATGCATGATGAGAAATGTCTGATACGTTCTTGTCAAATGATGAAAGTTTGCCTCTCTGGCTGAGAATGGGGTTGAAGGCAACAAGTCAGGGAGAAGATTCTGTTCAGGGAAGTCTCCTTTGAGATAGCACTTGAGCTTCCCCTCAAAAACTGGAGTGAAATTTCCCAAGAAAGGCTGAGCCACAGAGCATTGCAAAGGACCAGGGACTGATGTTGAGACATGAAAAACACAGGGAGCATTTGAGACCTGGTGACGCAGTTCTGATTGGCTGAAGGTCTAGAAGCATAAAGGAGAATTACAAGCTCCTGTGTTGGGAGAAGCTTCCCAGCGTCACAGAGTTCTGAAGGCTGTGCCCACGAGCACTGGCTGCCTGTGTTTGCATTTAGAGAGTCAATGATGTACTGTCACAGTAATGTGATCTAACCAGTGCTTTCAGAGATTTTGGGATAGGTAGGAGACAGAGATCTGAAGCCAGGGTCATGGAGCAAGTATAAACACAACTCAAAGCTTCCACAGATCAAAGCATCCTTACATCCACAGGCAGGCAAGAGCCAGAGATGAGGTCATTATGGTCACATAGTTGAGGGAAAGCTGGAGGTAATGCCACTGCCTGCAGAAGCAGAGAGGTCAGGAGGGGGAGGAGCAGGAGAGACTGGGTACGCGAGGAGGAGAATTACACAAAGCCTGACCTTGTCAGGACTCAGATTCCCACTGGGTGAACACTTATGGACATACAAGAGGCCAAGTCCCAGGGACACCTGGAACACAAGCTTCAACCCCAAATGTGAATAAGTGCTGAAAAGATTTTGAGGGTCACATTCAAGGGGTACCATCTCCATGAAGGGAGTCTACCAAGGCCTGGGAATCACACGGTTTCCACAGTGGAGTAAACTGCCTTTCGTTATGTGTATGTAAGTGTGTGACTCTGGACAACTCTCAGCTCATCAAAGCCTCTGCTTTGCCATCTGTGGAATAGGAATGATAATATATATATATATATGTATGTATGTATGTGTATATATATATATATCATGGAGCCTTTGTGAGACATAGCGTTTGTATGTGAAGTCCTCAACATGCTAACTACTATGCAAAGAACTCAATATACAGTAATAATTATTAGCAATATGTTGTTACTTTACTTAAGACTGAGNTTAAAATTATAGATGCCAAGTAGGAAGAGGAATAGCATGGCCCATTTTCCCCCAAGAAGCAATAACAGCTGCTCACATTCTGCAAATTACTGGCACAGACAGATGGCCACACCTTGCAATTTTCAAAAGAAAACAGGAATGTAGACTTTTTTTCTTTTTTGAGGATGAAATTCCAATTTTGCAAGTGTTAACTCTGGNTTTAAATTACAAAGAAATGTGGGCCAAATGGAACAGATCTGGGGAGTGGTGCCTGAGGCTATCATGGTGGAATCCGGTTTAAGGCCAGTGTCCAGCTTGAGGAAGCAGCCTGGGGTTCAGGTGCCTTTGGAAGACAGAGTCACCTGTGTCTGGCATTAGGAAGTCTGGCCTTGGTGGTGTTGGGGAGATGACGTTTTGAAGGGGTCCAAGGCTGGATGAACTGGGCTGCAGCATGGAGAAACTTAAGTACCCATAGGTATTTACCCGCTGTGCAGAAAGACCAAGAAAAGAAGTGCGTAGGCTAGCAGAGACAGAAACTGGTTATCTGGCCTGACTAGTCAATCCACTTCTTCAGTAAGGCTGGAGGTTAAACCAGAACAAGTTGCAGGCTGGAGGACCAGAGGAAGAACTGNCTTGAATATGTGCCTGCCACCCCAGCCTCTAACCTTTTGCTCCCCAGGATCACGGGGCCAGAATCTGAAGCCAGACCTCTGAGTTCTAGAGAACGGCACAAGCAAGCCTGAGTATTAATCAGGACAGTCAGCAGGTGTAGAGCATCCTGCCAAGGGGCAGCTAGGCATTCCAGGGCTTATGTCTCAAAGACAGGAAGGTCAGCACATGCCCAGCGAGGACTGAGAAATCCTGCTGCTGCCCTAGCGGGTGGGGCACTGGGAAGCAGGAGGGAGAGTGTTTGTTTTCCTTCATTTGCTGGGAAATGAAATGCCCCATTGCTCTCTCCNTCTGCAGATACACATACTGTGGCTTCATGATGTATAGCATTTCAGAAAAGACATTCTTCAATCTTTTTCAGCAGCAGAACTTTTCCTTTAAATGACATCTTGCCCTAAACCCCAACATATGGGATATAGTTTATAAATAAGTGATTTACATATTCTTTAGCGGGTGTGAATCCTTACTTTTGGTAGTACACTTTTTTTTTCCCTAATGTAACGCCCTCAGATGTGCCTAATAGGAAACCAGGATCCTTTGAAGCATGCTATGGAAACCACCGGCATAGTCCACTCTTTCTGGGGTGTTGGGATCCTCAGTGATGAAGAATCACCACCCCACTCTCCCAATTTGAAAAACACACAACCAAAGCATCCCTCGGCACTTTACTGACAGCTGTGAATAAGTGGTATCTTGCATGTTAGAAAAAGAACAGTGCATTCCTGGCACACACCTTTAATCCCAGCACTTGGGAGGCAAAGGCAGACAGATCTCTGTGGATTCAAGGACAGCCTCGTCTACAGAGCTAGCTCCAGGACAGCTAGGGCTGCACAAGAAAAACCCTGTCTTGAAAAAGAGAGAGAGAGATGTGGTGATATTTTATTTGTGTTCTAACAAATAAAACTTATCTGGGGATCAGAGAACAGAACAGCCACTAGATTAAACATAGAGGCCAGAAAATGGTGGCACACACACCTTCAATCCTATCACTTAGGAAGCAGAGATCCATCTGATCTCTGTGAGTTCAAGGCCACACTGGAAATAGCCAGGCGTGGTGACACACGCCTTTAATCCCAGGAAGTGATGACAGGAAGGAGAAAGGTATATAAGGTGTGAGGACCAGGAACTAGAGACTTAAGCTTTTAGGTTTTTAGCAGCANTTCAGCTGAGATCCATTCCAGTGAGGACTCAGAGGCTTTCAGTCTGAGGAAACAAGATCAACTGAGGAGTTGGCAAGGTGAGGTTGGCTGTGGCTTGTTCTGTCTCTCTGATCTTTCAGAATTTACACCAATATCTGGCTCCAGGTTTGTTTGGGTTTTTTTATTAATAAGACCATTTAAAATTCATCTACAGAGAGAGAGAGAAGAAAAAGAAAAGAAAAGAAACAGTGGTGCATGAAATGTGAGGGCCTTGTGTCCACCTGGGCTCTGGAGACTGTTGGCTCTATTACAGGAGGCAGCATTCTCTCTGTGACACTGGAATAGATCCTTCTTGCTTGCAAACCTTCATTATCCAACTGTGGCTGTCCCTTCCCTTGAAGATCTTCAGAGGAAATGGTGCTGCTTACAAAGAGCAGGGGTCATTATGTGAGGTTCTAGAAGGAGCCCAATCCAAGGAGAGAAGCTGAGCCATCACAGGCCATGCTCCATTCCCTGCATGATTATTCAGGAAGAGTCCTTCCTCTTCCTGGGCTGCAGTCTCTCCAACCACACAAGAGGGATCTTGCACCCCACAACCAAAGCCCAACTCTCTTTGCTTTTATGGTGTATGGNCAGATACTGTAAGAATAATNTAAGAATTCATGGGGAAGGAAGGATTAAAAGCCATCCAACTGCAGAACCAAATGCCATGGAGGCCCAAACCTTGGTCAGCCCCACAATTCATTTAGTCCTATTGGCTGGACTTTCTCTTCTGCATCTGCATCTTCTCACCTCAGCATCTGTTGCTGCCTCCCCTGATCATGCTATTCTAACCCTAGCCTTCTCTGGCTGCTTTCCAAAATAAAAGGCTTGGTTGGTTCAGGCAGTGACCATCCATGGCACAGTGTTACTGCCAGACAGAGCATTCACACCTCACAGGCTGCTGCCAGCCTGTAGCTAGCTGTCTNTGGGTCTAGCTGGTACTCAGTAGTGACAAGAGTGCAGACGTCAGCACTTTCTATAGATTAGGATGGAGGACAGTAGGCTCTTTGCATGGCTTACTTGGTATGACTACAGGGGTGAGAGAACCAATGGCCAATAAGATAGAGCATCCACGAGTTTGAAGGGACAAATGCTTCACAAGAGCACCTTTTCTCCTCTCTGACTGAGGACAAATGTCAGGCATGGAGAACACACCAGTCAGTGGGCCCGCAGACCATTAGCCCAGCTCTGCCNTTCTGTGTGACATTCCTGTCTCTCAGTATGAATGATTATAACAATAATGCCTCCTGAAGGGGGTTGTGAGGGTTAAGCAAAATTCCGAGTGTAAAGCCCTTAGCCCAAGGCCTGGCAGGAGCAAAAGATAATATTTAGTTTAAAAGGAAGAAAAGAAGCCTACAGAGAGTTCTTCTTCTCAGAAAATGTCCTCGGAGAAGAACAGAACAACATTGCAGGAGGAAATTCAAGTTCTGGGGAAACATGAGATGTCCATGTTGTTCTCTAAATATATGAACTAGATGTGGATGGGGTGGCAGGAGCAGCACCAATCAGAGGGCTCCAAGGTACGGGTCCCACTTTGCTGCTCCTGTGGCTGATGCTGCAGAAAGCCAAGAAGCAGAATTCAACCAACTGACCCAGATTTAAGAAAAGCAGGAGATTTTTGTTTTCTTTTGCTCANTAAGTAAATGTATTTAGAGAGGTACCATTCAGCAGGATCAGCAAGGCAGCTAGAGTAAGGAGAATTACTGGGACTCAGTCCTATCCAGTCCATGGAAGTGGCCACCAGTTACAAACAGGTAGGAGCCAGTACTAATGCTTCACCTGTTTTTAAGGGTGATAATTCTGGTCAATGTTTCTCCCATAAAAAGGACATTATTGCTCCCCCCCCCAAAATCTCTATTAAATATCTCCTTACATCTCTGCTTCCCACCCTAGCCAACTCTGAGCCCACCTCCCCCTAGCCTGACCCATCACATCCTTCATTCCAGTCTGGGCCCTAGTCTTTTTCAGGTACAGACTGCCACCCTATCATCTGCCCCCTAAAGGAATGGGCAGCTTCAACAAAACAGAAGGCTTGTTTGCTTTATTCATTGCTAAGCACCTCCTGCCCCCAAGATAGTTTGTTTATTTGCTCGTTTATTTGTTGAGAGTGACTCTCATTTAGCTGAGGCTGGCCTTGAACTTGCTTTGTAGCCAAGGATAACCTTGAAGTTCTGATCTTCCTGTCTCCAGCTTCCCAGAGCTGAGAATCTTGGCATATACACCCACATCCAGATTGTGCACCACTGGTAATCAAATCCAGGGCCTTTCTGAGGCTAAGCAAGCACTCTACCAACACATCCTCTCCCCAGCCTGAATCCTCAGCTTTTTAAGACAGAGCCTCAAACATAGCAGGTTCTCAGCAAGTGTTTCTGGATAGAGGAAGGAAGAGGGAAGTATCGTGGAAGACGCTTTACCTTGGTCCTGATTAGCAAAACCTATCGTCAGAAAGTTAACTACTACTGGTGAAAATCCAGAAGCCAGCCTGCTGCTGAGGAAAGGAGCTGGAAGAGTGAGCTGTCCTCTCTCTTCCTGCTGATGTCCCCTGTGCAGCATCCCCTAAGGAACAGTGCTGGGTTCCTCCCTGGACAAGAGAACACTGGAGATCTAGGAGTTGAGAGTACAGCTTCTTGTCTATGGCAGCCTCTGCCCNGTACAGACTCTCCCCTTGATCCTGGGCCTCATATGTTCCCCTTGCACAGCTCTTTGCTGCCCTGGACTTTGAGGAACTGCCCTGAAACCACCCCCTCCTCTTCTGTACCCAGGAAGTGTCAGTTGTCCAAGGAATATAAACAAATATAAACAAAGAACAAAGGCACGATCGGCTCTTTGGAAGGGAAGGAATCTCTGTATGGACTGCACAGGACACAGGACCCACTTGGAGCTGAAACAGATGGACCACCACCACAATCCTTAAGGAACGGTCCTGAGGAAGGGAGGTGATTCCCTGCAGCTTCTCTGACTCAGTGCCAGGTCAAGGCAGGGCCAGTGTCCCCAGAGGCTGAGCTCTTGAAACACAGCCCTACTTGCCAGCTGTGCCTTGGGGTACTCTGGCTGATCTGATGAAAGACTCCAGGCAGGGAGTCTTAGGTGTCTTTTCCGAATGCTGTGAATGGAACATCTGGGGGCCTGGGCCAACTGGGCATGACTTGCAAGTTCCTTCCCCTNTGCAGAGCTCGATGTCTNATTCCACAAATGAGGNTGTATTTGAGATGTTGTTGGGTATACACACACACACACATACACACACCCTGCACAAGTGCCCTTTTCCTAATGGCAAACAAACTGTGTCCTCCTGACTGTAGAACTTCATCCCTATATGGGGACCAGTGGGTGTAAGTCTCAGACAAGGGCTAAGGGAGGCTCTTAGGCAATACAAACACAAGCACATACACACTCATGTGCACGTCTTGATTCTACTACCTGTTCTGCCAGATCCCACCCCATGGACTGTGACACAACTGGGGAAGCTGCCAAGAAAGGCCCTAAATCTTTGGTGTGGGACAAAACCTGGAGTTCTCTCAGTCTGTGACTCCNGGGCTATAGGGAGATGCTTGTCTGCTAAGTCACACTGCACTCGTTACACGTTAATGGAAATACGAACTTTGGAGGCCACCTCGGAGGATGTTCAGGAGAACCAAATAGGAAAGAAGATCCAATGGAGACCCATGACTTTCCACTTAAACCATTAATTTCAAGACTCAAACCTATGTTGAAGACAGGACAAGTANAAAATCGTGTTACATTCCTCAGTGTCTCAAATTGGAAATTTTTTATAACAATATGCTAATAATATTAACACTGTTGATCTATTTTCATTGTTTTCAAATGAATTCACAACTTAGTTATTAAAATTTTGTTTTTGGTCTCTTATCTGACATCACTAGGTTATAACCAACAAAAATTGTTTGTAGCCCTCAGTTTTTCTTAAAGAAGGAGGAGTCCAAGACTGAAGGGGAGACCCATTGTTGCAAATGTCTAAGAGACAGAGAGTAAAAGAGGAAAGACCCTCACACATGCAGCTTAGAAGTGGTTGTCCCATTGCTGAGAACACTCAGGAACACCACAGCCAACTGGAAGCATCACATGGTAATAGTGAAACTGACAAAGTGAGCCCTGTCCCAGAAATGGTAACCNAACTATTGAGAAATATGAAAATTGTATCCCACGGGAGAGCAAAGGAAATAATNAGGGAGATGTATCTTGAAGAAAAGAAAAAACAAAAATAAAACTTAAGAATTTTGAGAGTCTCTTTAAATCTCTGAAAGGTTATCGGATAAAGTTCTAGACAAAGATAGAGGAAAATGGCCCCAATTCTATGCTTTTATATTAAGAGGGTTTTGTTTTGTTTTGTTTTTGCCTTCTGTTTTCTTCTGGTTTTCTAATTATTCNTCCCTTCTCAAAAATATTGGTTGGCAAACATGACTGAACAAAAAAAAAGTCAATAAAATGATTCATAATGATATTCTGCTATATATATGTTCTACANATATGTTACAGTTGTGTAGCTTGCTGTTCTTGTGGGACTCCTAACAGTGAAAGAGGGGCTGTCTCTGACTCTTNCCCTACTATTGAGACCATTTCCGTCCTCCTGGGTTGCCTCTTCCAGTCTTGATATGAGGGTTTGTGCCTAGTCTTATTGTAACTTGTTATGCCATGCTTGGTGGATATCACTGGGAGGCCTCTTCTTTTCTGAAGGGAAACAAAGGAGGAGTGAATCTGGGGGAGAGGGAGGGGCTGGGAGGAGTGGAGGGAAGAGAAAATTTGGTCCAGATGAAATATATAAAAGAAGAGTTAAAAAAATTGTTGATTTGGGTCTCTTTTCATTGCTTATTTTTTAGGGTTTTCTTAGTTTTCCTCCTGTCTCTTTCTTCCCTCTTTCTTCTTTCCCTCTCCATCCATTATTTTTCTCTTTTTATTACCCACAATACATAAAAGTATATTTTATTAATTTGGGTATTTTTCTTTCTNTCATTCCTTAAAAAGGTGAATGTTGAAAAGAAGGAGGAAGATGAAGAGGAAGAAGGACAGGGTAGAATAAGAAACAACTGCTCNTTTATTAAACAACGGCTTCAAGGAACAGCCTTATCCAGCACTAGCCTTTCCAACTCTTGTTTAACTTACTAATTGATTTACAAAGTGGTANGTTTCCAGGTGGCCTTCTCATAATCCTTCATTTTGATTAGCCTTTCCCCCTGCTTATCTCCCAGAGCCCTCTCCCCACCCCTATTTATACCTTCCTACCTCCAGCAACTGCTGGGAGCAGATGCAGAGACCCACAGCCAAACATTAGGCCAAGTTCAGGGAACCCCGTGGAAGATAGGTAGGAAGGATTATAGGAGCCAGAGGAGTCAAGGACACTACAAGAACATGGCCCACAGAATCAACTAAGCAGGGCTCATAGGGGCTCACAGAGACTGAAGCAACAACCAGGGAGCGTGTATGGGCCTGAGCTAGGTTTTCTGCATATATTCCCCTCTGTACTTTCANATCACTTAATTCTGCCAGGCCCCACCATGGCCCCCTCTAGTTTCCCAGCTGCCACACGTCCCCCAAGTTAAACACACAAACCTAAAGATTCAAAGCAAGNAACCACATATGAGAGAGAGCGTTCAGCATTCATCTTTCCCAGTCTCGGTAGCCTCATTCAGTGTGACNTTTTTTTTTCACTATTTAAATCCATTTAGCTGCAAATTTCATCACTTAATTCTTCTTTACAGTTGAATATAATTCTGTTGTGTGCATGTACCACATTNTCATTGTCCATTTATCTGTTAGTGGGAAGCTAGACCGATTCCATTTCCAAGCCACTGTATCTCCTTATGAGCTGTTGATCAGGAAGGCCCCAAATGCCCCCCAAAACAATACATGCTCTTGCCATTCCACTTGGCTTCCTACCAAAAGTAGATGTGAAGACCCTATTGCTGAAGATACCACAAACAATAGTTGTAAGATACAGAGATACCAGGTTAGAACTGAGCTAGAAATTTCCTTCCCGCTGGCTGGCTTTCACAGTGCTAGAAGATTTTATGCAGACTGNTGTGTCAGGTGNGAGGGGGGAGCCATCAATGGTCTTACNCAGCTGTGAACCCTACAAAATCCAATGCCAACCTGCCATGCATGATGTGCCCACCAGTGCAATAGTAGTAGCACAACAGCTATGGGGGTAACCAACAGCTCTAGAATTGTATTTGTGAACCTCTCCACAGNAAAGAATNGATACCTGGCTGGTACTCNAAATCCATAGCTAGAAAGGTCATAGGCTGTAGGGAGAGAATCTTATGNCNATTGTTTAGCTAAATTGACATGGCACCAGACTGCCTCTTAAATATTTTTGTTTCTAACCATAACAAATGCTACTTTCAACCTTAATCACATAACATTCTCTTTGCAGTGGATGGTNCTGGATGCAGAGACTCATGGTTACTTANGATGCTAATAAGAATAATTGCATCCATCCATAAATAGGTATTAATATCATTCCCCCGAAGGCTCAGTAAGCATCAAAGAAGAGGTTCCAAAAAGGACTGTATGAGCCAGAAGACAGGGAGGAGAAGGGCTGTGAAATGCTATCTTCAGGGCATAACACAACCATTGCCAACATGATCTCACACCCNCTAAGTTTGCCTCCACTGGGTCTGCACAAGACTGGGCCCGTCAATCATGGATCAGGGAGNGGCTCATGAGGCCCCACCACTCCCTGCTGAAATATTGGCTGCTGATGGATTCTGGGACAGGGACAGCCCTTGTCTTCAGGTACTACCAAATGCTGAGTCCACCAAGCTCAAATGGGTTAAGCCAAACTGTAACAATACAATGGCCCTGGTTAAAAATCAGTCACACACATACACACACACAGAGTGAATGTGGGAAAGACTTGTAGGAAGAAGTGAGGGTGACAGGGTGGAGAGGAGATAAGAGAAGGTAGCAGGTGGTCAGAGTGATCAGAATGCATATATATGTATGAACTTGTCAAAGAATAAAACAATCAATAAAAAATAAATGACTGCTTTTTTTCCACCACTGTTGACAAGTTAATTCCTNAAGGTTGTCAGTGGTGGTGTCTGTTCATGTGTGAGCAAGAGCATCTCCTTCCTGCATAGAGATCAGGAAAGTCATCCTGGGCTTTAGATATCATCNAAAAGAAAGAAGTCACAAAGTGTAAGTAAATGTTTTACAAGCAATGAGTAAAAAAATTGAATAGAAAATTCTGGAACATTTTCAAAAGAAGACTCATAAGAAGATGATTCTTCATTTCGGATTAGAACTTAAGGAAATTATCTAATATGGAAGCAACACATTTTT